>CM021106.1:311716423-311782812 GCA_007115665.2 Sequoiadendron giganteum
TATTTATCTAGTCTAGACTATCGTGCTGTAGGAGCCTATTTGAGTCCATAAACAACCTTCTTCAATCTACACACAAAATCTACTTTATCTAAGCATTGAAATCTTTCCAGTTGTTCAATATAGACTTCCTCTTCTAATTCTCCATTCAAAAATGCATACTTGACATCCATTTGATATACCTTGAAATTATTGAATGCTAATAAAGCCAAAAAAAATGATTTCTTATAACCTTGCTACCATAGAAAATTTCTCCTCAAAGTCAATTCCCTCAACTTAAGCATATCCTTTGCATACCAGTCTAGCCTTGTTTTGGATCACGTTTCCATCTCCACTTAGATTATTTCTACAAACCCATTTGTACTAATGATATTTTTGACTCTAGGTCTCAGAACCAACTCCCAAGTTTCATTTTTCTTTATTTTAGTTAACTCTTCTTCCATAACATCTACCCAACCTTTCTCTTTGCTTGCCCCAATATAATAACTTGGTTAAATTTTTGATAATAAGGATAAGTGTACCTATTCATTTTATTTCTCAATTCTTCTTTATTTCTAAACTCCACTAGCCTTATCTCCTATGATTTGATCTTTAGAATGGTTATTTTAAACATACATAGCTAGAGTATTTGTAACCGTGTTCACAGTCATTTCTTGAGTCTTCATCACTAATATGGATTATATCTTGAATATCTTCTTCTTTCAGAGCCTTAGTAAATTGTATTGTTTCATCAATACTTACATTGACACTTTCCACAATCCTTTTTAACCTTTTGTTATAAAATCTATACTCCTTTCTTGTCATATAATAATCAGGACAAATACCTTCATAAGATCTAGAATCAAACTTACTCAAATTTTATTCATCCCTCTTGATGTAGAATTTTATTTTGAATATTCTAAGATGTTTGACTAATGTCAGTCTTCTTCACATAGTTCATATGGTATTTTGGTAGTATTTGTTCTGATTTGCACTCTATTCAAAATGTAGACTATTTTCTTAACTTCTTCTCTGCAATACATATTTGGAAACTTTTCTTGACTTAGCTATGTTCTGACCATTTCCTCTACAGTACAGTTCTTTTTCTCAACTCCATTTTTCTATGGAGTTCGAGGTACAAAAAATTGTCTTTAAATCCCATGTATCTCATAAAATTCATCATATTTGTTAGAAGTGAACTCACTACCACTTTCTAACCTCAAAGACTTGATTGTTCTTTTGGTTTCCTTCACAATCATTACCTTAAATTCTTTAGAATTCTCAAAAGCTTATTATTTTTCTTTCAAAAAAGTATTCCAAGTCATCCTAGAATAATCATCAATAAGAATCATAAAATAATTGTCACCTTGAATGCTCTTTTCCCTCATTGGTCCACATAGGTTTGCATGAATAATATCCAAAGGCTTTGTTGTAGAATATTCCTAAGTAGGAAATTTGGTCCTTGTCTATTTTCCCTCATCAAATGGTTTTCAACTAGTAGATGGAGGCTTCTTGATCTTTGGCATGTCTCTCACCATTATTTTTGAATTGATCCTTACAAGATCATAAAAATTGGTGTGTACCAACCTTTTGTGCTAGGTCCAAATCTCTTCTCTTTGTATGGCAAAACATTTTTTTCCATTCACCTCATTGAGATGATATACATTACTATTAGTCCTTCTTCCTTCCACAACTAATTCATTGGTACTAGTTTTTTTGATTTCACAACCTTTAGCACTGAATGAGATCTTATAAACTTTATCACACATTTGAATTACACTTATAAAATTGTGGTTCAATCCTTCTACATAAAAAAATCATGATTTTTTTTAATTTCCACCATCAAGACTCAAACTACCCTCATTGGTAATTTTAACAACTGAATTTTTATCAAGAGTTACAGATCCCCTAGTAAATTTTTTGAAATGCATGAACTTTCTCTTGTCTTTGGTCATATGAATTGAACATCCACTTTCAATGATCTATAGATTCTTCTCCTTTTGGGAATGTAATGCAGTCTAAGCCACTATGAATTCTTTGATCTTTTCTCCTACGGTTTCTTCTTCCAAACCTTATTTGTTTCACTATTATGAAATTTTGACTTATATATCTTTATGTTTGGTATAGGAGGACTCATAAAATTACTTCTACACTTTCTAGCAATATGTCCAAGTTTTTTGTATTTATGAAAAATAATATTAAAATTATGCAAAGGTGCAAATGTTATTTTGCTAACAAAATTATTTCTTCATATCATAGCCTTATGACCAAATTGATTGTAGTTAAAATAGTAACTAGAAAAAAAATGGTTGAACTTGGTATTTTATCCTTGTCCCCTTGAAGCTTGTCTTTCAAATCTTCTATTTTATTTGTGCACTTATATGAAGCCATCACTCAAGAATTTTCTCTCTTTTACTACCACAACTTGTTCAGATTTTGAACTTTTAGATCCATTATATTTCAAACTCTCGAGAGATGACTTCATGGGCTACTCAGTCTTCTTACTCTTATGTATATTAATAAAACCAAGAATAAAACCAAGAGCAATTTTGATATGTGGTGATCTTTTGCTTTCTATTATCTAATCCAAGATCTCAATGCTCTTCCTAGACTTCAACTTTAGATGATGATTTAATTTTTCAAGATCTTTCCTTAGTGACACAATCTCTACTTTAAGTTTTTCACAATCCTTGTCCCTTGTCAACAACCTATCCACCAAAAATTCATCTATCCACTTTGCTTCCTCCACTTGAATATTTAGGTCAGTGACCATTTTTTCCACCTTCTCAAGATTTTGAGATAATTTTTCTTTAACTTTCACTTCTTGAGATATTATTTTCTTCAAATTTTTAATTTTCTTGTTAGCATAGGTTAATTCTTCCATAAGGTCTAAATTTCAACATCATCTTCAATTCCAAACTTCATTTCTACATCTTCTTTATTAGTTTCCATATACATGAAAAGAGTTGTTTCTCCTTCATTCCTAGAACTGGCTTGGTCATCAGCATTAGATGAGTATCCTTTATCATTGATAAATAAAATATTTTGAACCTTTTTTCATTGTGAATATGAATTCTTCTCATTGTTGCTAGAATATTTGGGCACTTAGCCATCAAATGTCCTACTTCACCATGTCAATTAAAATATTTGAAGGGAAACTTGCCTTTATACTCTCTAGAATCTCTTTGTAACTTTTTGACAAAATTTTCTTCCTCAAGATCTAATCTATCATTTGGATCTAGATCAACTTTCTTCTTAGATACTTTGAACACCACCTCTTTCCTTACAAATTTTTCATTATCAATTCTCATTTCATAGGTAATCAAAATTACATGTAACTCATCCATAGTTAGGGTATTCAAATATTTAGCTTCTTCAACAACAAAATTTTTTGCATCAAACTTTTGGGAAAGGGATATGAGTACCTTTTTCACAATCATACCTTCTTTTAATTCTTCACCAAGACCTTTGATAGAGTTGAAAACCTCATCAACACATAGAAGGAATGTGGCAATTCTTTCTTATTCCTTTATTTTCAAACTTTCAAATTGACCTTGATGAGTTTGAAGCTTTGTTTGCTTGACCTTGTCACCACATTCATAGATGTTATGTAGCTTACTCCATAATTCCTTTGCTATCTGAGTGAAATCACAATATCGTGTCTCACATTTTCCCAAGATGGACATTCACATCAATATTTTTAACTGGATCTTCATCTTTTGATACCTATAGTAGCTAAACAGTTAAGAATTTAAAGATGATGCAAACTACCGATTTGTTGCAATTTATGTGTAGATTCAAGATATATTTTAAAAAAAAAATTATAAAATAAATAATGAATCTTTCAACATCTCCTTTAATAACTAGTTTTAAACAAAAAATCAACATTTTTAGAAAGTAGCGTTTGTGTCCTACAACATAATTTTATTTCTATGCAATATAAAATTCTAATTTTTAAAATATATATTCTCAACATCAATGTCTAGTGAAAGGATATTTTTCCATAATCTTTTGTTACATATATATTTTTTAATTAATTTTTAAAGTCACTATAACTATAATTTGGACATACATGTGTGTCGTACAACCTAACTTGTTGTGTATGTATCGAAATCCATTTTTTCTTTTTTTGGTGAAACAAGGAAATCAATACCTAGGGAAAGGGTATTTTTTGAATGAAGAGCTTGATTTTTGAAGAAAAACCTATGTTCAGTAAAAATTGGAAACTAAATACATCATAAAATGAAAACATATCAAAACTATAATTTTTGGAAAGCTAGTTTCAAGGGATAAAATATTGTAAAATATAATTTGTAAATGAAATTATTTAATCCCTCAAAAGATAAAGATAAAGTGTTTTTGTGCCAACATTTTGATAGGTGTGAAGGAGACTCCATTGTGGGTATGATTTAATACTAGAGGGGTTCTATCCAAGGGGGTTTGATCTAAGGGGGTCCTATCTATCCCTCTTCAATTAAAAACCTTTAGATGGAACCTCTTTTAAGGGAACAGAAAAAATGAAAAAATTCCTTCCTAATGTAAAATCCTTAGGGAAGAATTGCAGAAAAAAAATTCATTTAACAAGTTACATCCATTTGAGATACACATTCACAGAATGAAAGAATAGATAAATTATCACACACAAAGATAACATTAGATTTATGTGGGAAAACCCTTATGGGAGAAAAAACCACACAAGTAAAGTCATTTTGTGTTATAGTAAATAGATTACATACATAGTTACAAACTTCACTCTTAGATGCTAACTCATAACAATAATACAATCCCTTGGTAGACCTCACATTTAGATTACAGCTCCCCATGCTCACACACTAGTACAATTCTTGTAAAAGCATACAATGTAGAGCCACTCAACAACCATTAGGTTTTCATTAATTTCACTGACAAGCTTCTTTCTTCTCAAGCCACACACACTGCCATCCAACATGCATCAAGTCACCCAACAATAAATTTGGTTTCAAAGAATATTACCATATTTTCTCTTTGTCAACCCCTAAGTTAGATCATACATTTAATGTAAATATATCGCTATTAGGAAATATAGCTTTTAGTCCAATGACTATTGATTCACAACAACAATGTAGAATCAATGAATGAATTTGTGCCATGTGTTGACACATCACTTGTCCACCACTTTTGACTATCATACCATTCAATTTTACCATCTCAACCATCATCAACCATTGATTAAACTGATAGATGTCAACCGCTCAACAATTTTGCGCACTTCACAAAAGTCTATCGATCTTCACCACAAAGGAGCCTAGAATAAATGTGCACCATTGGATTAGATCCTATCACGACCATTGATTAACATCAAATGGATCATCACCATGTAGTCCCCACCATCCACATGACATCCATATCACTACCGTTAAACTAATATCACCATCCATGTAGATCGATCCCACCATGCATCAGTTATGTTGCTGATAAACCAAACTTCACAACCTCAACATTAGAGGTTATGAATTTCTCAAAACCCATGACATGTCGATAATGAGGTCGCCAAGTCGGGAGAAAACTTCAGAACCTCTAGTCATAGGTTAGGAATTTTGAGAAACCCATGACATACTGATAACGATGTCACTAAGTTAGGAGAAACCTGAACTTCAGAACCTTCATCAGAGGTTAGAAATTTTCCAAAACCCATGACATGCCCAAGATTTCAATGTCGCCAAGTCGAGAGAAACTTGAACTTTAGAACCTTCATCGGAGGTTAGGAATTTTCCAAAACCTGTGACATGGTGACAACACAAGGAAGTTGAGTGTCACCAAGTTATCAACTTTTGAAACTTTGTGACTTAGGTTTCAAGGTTTTTTATTTTGGCGATAGTCCAACAATGAAGACCAACAAAGGGAAAAGACCCCAAGTCTTTAGGAGAGGTTCAAGCCAACAAGTTGAGGCATATTTTTCCAACAAGCTCCCACTTGATGAAGACTTAATGGATTCCTCTACACTCACAGTTATTGAAGGTCATAGGCCCCAAGGCCCATTGAAATGGCACACCACCTATACTTGTATGTTCTTAGAGGCTTTTTCAATGCATCAGTGACATTATCCAGAGTATCCACTTTTTCAAGATTAACCTTTCCATCCTCCACCATATAACAAACAAAATGATACTGAAAATCAATATGCTTCATCCTAACATGGAAAGTGGGATTTTCACCAAAAAAATAGGTCTTTGACTGTCACAACAAATCGCAATCTTCCCTGTATTAAACCCAATATCTAAACATAAATATCTAAGCCAAAAGGATTCTTTGTAGGCATTTGTTGCTGCCATATAATTTTCCTTAGTAGTAGATAAAATGTCTACAACCTGTCGCTTGCTCATCCAACTCATTGCACCACCAAACAACATGAAGATGTATCCACTAGTGGATCTTCTATTGTCAATGTCCCCTGCCCAATCAAAATCCACATACTCATGAATGTTAAGAGACCTATGTGATCCAACTGAGTTAACATGATAATACAAAGATTACTCTGAGGTAACTTTCAAATATCTGAAAACTCTCTTAACAACATCCCAATGTGGTCTTCCTAGATTAGCTATAAACTAACTAAGTAATCCCACTACTTGGGAAATTTCTATCCTTATATATACCATTGCATATATTAAACTGCCAACTACACTTGCATAAGGCACCTTGGTTATGTCCTCCATCTCGGTAGGACATTTTAGACAATCTTCAACAAATAGCTTCATTCCCTACAACAGTGGAACAACTAGTTGCTTGCAATCAGTCATTCCAAATTTCTCCAGGATAGTATCGATATACTTACTTTAGATTAAATCTTTCTACTTCCTCTATCCCTTTTTATTTCCATCCCCATAATATAACTTGCTGCACCTAAATATTTCATTTCAAAATTTGTAGACAACTGAGATTTTAGATTAGAAATCATAGTCTTACGATTTCCTATGAACAACATATCATCAACATATGGGGAAATAATAAGAAATCAATCATTTTTAGTTTTGAAGTACACATAATGATCATATTTTGATCTCACTAATCTCAATGATAACACAAACGTGTCAAAAATTTGGTATCATATTCTAGAAGATTTCTTCAAACCATATAGAGATTTCTTTAACTTGAAAACTAGGTCTTCATTAAATTTTTCAATGAAGTGTTGAGACTGGGACATATAAATTTCTTCTTCCAGCTCTCCATGAAGAAACATTGTCTTCAAATCCATCTACTCAATCTCTAAGTCATACACTATTGCAAGTGAAAAAATATATCTGATAGATGCCAATTTAGCTATAGGAGAAAATATTTCTCTATAATAAATTCCCTCCACCTAGGAATAAATTTTCACAACCATTTGAATTTTATAATTTTCAAAACTTCCATGTAGACCAGTCTTCTTCTTAAATACCCATTTACAACCAACAAGATTTTTCTCTTTAGGAAAAGGTACCAAATCCTAGGTATCATTCTTCTTCAATGATGCCATTTCTTCATTCATGGCTTCCAAACAAGAATTTGAATCAGACATACTAATAGCCTATTTCACAGTCCTAGACTCATCAGTGCTAGTAATCAAATCATAGGCATATTTTGAATCCAACATGGAAAATCCATATCTTTTAGGTTGTTTCTTCTCATGTGTAGACCTCCTCATCAGTTGAGGTTGAGGTTTTGGTTCTCCTTCTCTAGAACTCTCAGAGCTGCTAGAGCCATCCTCATTTTTAGGTACACTTTGTAGTTCCTCTTTATTTGGGGTTTGAGGAATTTCAACTACATCATCTTTCTTTTCGCTTTCTTTTTTCTTTGACTGTAGATCAATTACTGAAAACTTTAGCTCACAAAATTTTACACTTCTACTATACAAAACCTTCTTAGTAACTGGATTCTAAAGTTTGTATCCTTTCACACCAACACCATAGCCAATGAAGATACATTTTTCAGCCTTGTTCTTTAGCTTTGATCTTTTTTGATTTGGCACATAAACATATGCATCATAGCCAAAAACACGAATATGTCTTCGAGAGGGATTTTTACTAGACCATGTTTCCAAAGATTTTTTTTCAACAAAAGTTGAAAAAGGTGAACAATTTATCAAGTAATATGTTGTAGCCATAGCCTCAATCCAAAATTTTTGCCTTAGACTAGCACCACTCAACATAATTCTTTCTCTTTCCATTAGCATCCTGTTTAACCTTTCAACAATTCCATTATACTATGGAGTATAAGGCATAGTTTTATGCCTTTTAATCCCATGGTATTTACAGTACCTTTTATAATCAACAAAATAAAAATCACTAACATCATCCATCCTCAAAATTTAATTTTCCTTCCAGTCTGATTTTCTACCAAGTTTTTAAACTCTTTAAACTGACTGAACACTAGTGATTTACACTTTAGAAAATACAAAAATTCCCTTCTCAAATAATCATCAATAAAAGAAACGTAATGCCTAGACTTCGATAACGAAGGAACATTCACTGGACCAAACACATCAGATTAAACATAATCCAATATGCCAGAATATTTATGAGGACTCGAATAAAATGAAACATGGTGTTGCTTTCCATAAATGCAATGTTCACAAAAATTGAACTCAAGGTTACAATCAACAAGCCCTTCAACAAGATTTTTATTTTTCAAGGATTTTAAGCCCTTCTCTCCTATGTGGCCAAGTCTATGATGCCATAGCATGGTTTTCTTTGCTAGGAGTTTCACCTCTAGAGATTTTACATCCAAAATTCATTCTCCTTCTCTACACGAACAAATTTTCTTGAATTTACAGAGACATTGTTACATTTAATAGGATGTGCATCCAACTTGTATAGAGTTCCAATGTGTGCACCCTTAGCCAACACCATTGAGCCTCTAGTCATTTTACAGCCTCCACTCGAGAAGGAAACTTGCACACCAACATCATTCAACTTACTAAAAAAATAAGGTTACGAGACAAACCTGGTATGCGTAGTACACCATCAATTCCTTTGATTCTTTTATCAGGGAATTGGATTTTGACTCTTCCACGACCATAAATTTCTAGAGTTGAGTCACTTTCCAGGTACACCTTTCCACCGACATACTTTTCATACTTAGTGAAAAAATCTTTGTGAGATTTCATGTGAAAAGATGCACCTTAGTCAATCATCCAAGCATCATCTGATGCTTGAGTCGCCAAGGCAACAATGAAGGCATTTGCATCACTCTAAGAAGAGTCATTATCTAAAGAGTTGTTCTTCCTCATCTTTTTCTTCTCCTTATAATCCTTTTGGATATGACTAGCCTACCCATAGTTCCAACATTTCACCTTGGAATTCTTACCAGGATACTTGGATCTCTCTTCAAATTTGGATTTAGACTTCTTGTCTTTCTTCTTTCTTCTCTCCTTTGATCTACCCTGAACAACAAGAGCCTCCTTGGCCATCTCAAAAGACTTCCTCCACATATCTTTTGACAATAACGAAGCAACTACATCTTCCATCTTAAAGGTGGTTGTTGTATTTTCAATAGCCATTTCCATATGATCCCATGTGTTAGGTAAGGAGCATAATAGAAGAATATAATGATCCTCCTCCTTTATCTTTACACCCACATACACCAGCTAAGAAAAAACCATATTAAATGAATTCTGATGGTCTGCTACAAATGCATCTTCTTCCATCTTCAAATAAGTATTAATTCTTCCTCAGGAATAACTTATTCACCAGAGACTCCCCCTGATAAATTTCACCAAGTTTCTTCCATAACGAAGATGTAGTATTCTCCTCATGGATGTTTAGGAGTAGAAAATGAGCCAGAAAAAGTCTTATCAACCCTCTAGCTTTTCTATCTATGAGGTCCCAATCTTCTTGCTTCATACCTTGTGTCATAGCTCCAAGAAGAACAATCCAGAGGTCTCTATCCACCAATAGGTATTCCACTTTGAGCTTCCACAACTCAAAATTGCCATCGTTGAACTTTTCAATTTCTACTCTATCCGATGTACTTTCCATCTCAAACTGTAAACAAGACAATCAATTTTTTCACTGCAAGAATCCCATTGGATGAATTAGCACAAAAAAATAACCCCACTCACAAGGATAACACAATTGGCTAGGGTCTAATACAAGTTGAAAGGGAAAGGTAGCGATGTGAAAATGCCTTCCTAATGCAAAATCCTCAAGGAAGAAGTACAAAAAAAAAAATCATTTAACAAGTTACATCCATTTGAGATACACTTTCATAGAATACAAGAATAGAAAAATTATCACACACAAAGGTAACAATAGATTTATGTGGGAAAACCCTAACGGGAGAGAAACCCACACACGAAGTAAAGTCACTTTGTATTATAGTAAATAGATTACATACAGAGTTATAGATTTCACTCTTAGATGTTAACTCACAACAAAAATCCAATTCCTTTATTGACCTCACACACAAATTATAGTTCTCCATGCTCACACACTGTTACAATGCTCGTAAAAGCATACAATGTAGAGCCGCTCAACCACCATTAGGTTTTCATTAATTTCACCGACAAGATTCCTTAATCTTAGGCAACAAACACTGCCATCCAACACACATCAAGCCGCCCGACAATAAATTTGGTTTTAAATAATATTACCATATTTTCTCTGTCAATCCCTGAGTCAAATCATGCATTTAATGCAAATATATTGCTGTCAAGAAATACAACTTTTAGTTCAATGATTGTCGATTCACAACAATGATGTAGAATCAATACATGAATTTGTGTCATGTGTCAACACATCACTCATCCATAAGTTTTGACTATCGTGCCATTCAAGTTCAACAACAACCATCGTCAATCATTGATCAAACCGATATATGTCAACCACTCAACAATTCCACGCACTTCACAAAAGTTTGTCACTCTTCACCACAAAGGAGCCCAGAATAAATGTGCATCGTTGGATTAGATCCTATCATGACCTTTGATAAACATCAAATCAATCATCACCATGTGGTCCCCACCATCCACGTGACATCTATATCACTAGCGTACAACTAACATCACCATCCACACAAACCGGTCCCACCATCCATCAGTTATGTCACTATGTCACTGAAAAACCAAACTTCACAACCTCAACATTAGAGGTTATGAATTTCTCAAAACCCGTGACATGCCGATAATGAGGTCACCAAGTCGAGAGAATATTGAACTTCATAATATCAATTCAAAGGTTAGGAATTTCAAGAAACCCGCGACATGCTATTAATGATGTCGCCAAGTCGAGAGAAACCCAAACTTTAGAACCTTCATTAGAGGTTAGGAATTTTCAACCCGTGACATGCCCATGATGTCACTGAGCCAGGAGAAACCTAAACTTTAGAACCTTCATTGGAGGTTAGGAATTTTCTAAAACCCACAACATGGCAACAACACAAGGAAGCTCAATGTTGCCAAGTTATGAACTTTTGGAACTCCACAACTTAGGTTTCAAGGTTCTGTATTTTGGCTATAGTTTGACAATGAAGGCCAACAAAGGGAAAATATGCCAAGTCTTTATTAGAGGTTCAAGCTAGCAAGTTGAGGCATATTTTTCCAACACCTCTCAAGGCTGAAATCATTAGGTTTTCTAAAAAAAATTAAGTGAGACACCTTATTGTGGCATCACCAATCCTATAATGCATTATCTTTACAAATTAAAAGTTAGATGAACTACATAAAATGGCATTTCTTTCTTTTTTATTATTCTCACGACCATTCTTTCCAACCTAATCTCTTGGAGGACTTTCAAGGATCTCATATCCATCCACAACTAACTACCAAAGCTCAAATCCTAGGGCCATTAAATATGCTTCCATCCTTACTTTCCAAATTACATAATTGGTTCCATCAAAAATTGGTGCCTTATTTGTAGAAAATTCTTCTTCAGTCATTGAGCGTGTCATCCCAAATCTACCTCAAGCTATTAAGCTTTAATAAAGGAACTTAGCTCTAATACCAATTAAAGGGAACACGATATACTAAGAGGGGGGTGAATTCATATATATCCAAATATATCTAAAACTATTTAATTTAACATGAATTAGCATTAATCAATTCTCCATACATGAATCTTGAATCATCAAAATAACTAGTATAAATCAATAAAAAATACATGCACACATTCACACAATGAATACTAGATATACATGGAAACCTAAAATGGGAAAAAACATGATGGGAAGAGTTGCTTGGAGATACTATCCAATTCTAGCCTCAAAAAATAAATGAATGACTTAAAGTCATGAAGTAGGCACCAACCTACAAGAGACACCAATCCCCAATATAATTTGGAGGCACCAAGCTATTGGATACACCAATCCCCAATACAAAGTTTTGAGCACCAATGTAATTAGGTAAGATATCAATCCTACCAGATTACATAGAAAATATTTATAGATATTTAATATTGACTACATAGCTTTCACTCAATCTAATCTACCATCATACACTCTCCTACACAACATATGATCTTTTGATGATGAAATACAATGACTGAGATGTAATTCCCATTACTCCACCCAAATATGATCTTTGTACATATAGTGATGATTATTCACTAAATGAATTTTAAACATAAATATATGAATTTAAATAAATTAGCTATATTTCATGTAACTATATTTCATGTTAGTTCCAAGAATCCCTTAACACAAACACAATTCCCCAGGTCACTTAGGAGTGGACCTAATTCAAATTGATATGAGATGTGTAGTAGGTAGGCCCTAAATTGAATTTGTGACCGTTAATAATAAATTATGCAATACACTTCCTTAAAGATCTTAACATGGACCTATATCATCTTCACATTCTTCCACCAACTGGTGCATGCTTCCCTTCTTTGGCACAAGCATTCAAATGTTATTCATAGTTATGTAATCAATACTGAAAATACTCTGTTACACTTATATTTACTTCTACTAGAACCCAACCTCTGAAACTTTGGATATTGATACACAAAGAGTAACTTTAATTTAGGTCCAAACTATAGGCCATAACATTCAAGTGAAGTAGAATTCATAGCAAAATAATAAGATAGTATAATACAGTGCATGAGTAGAAATCCACAAAATACTTCTGCAAACACTTCTAGGCTGCTTATAATCAATGGAATAGATACAAGCATTATATTTCAAGCATACTATAGGTAGCCTTTTTTTTGTTCTAAAATTCTCTAACATGACAATGATAATGACATAAATACACCTTAATTTAAAAACTTAGACATGAAAGAAATGATTACATTTAATTCTCACTAATCGGAATGACATCACTCATTTGACATCAATGAGCACCTTTGACATCAATGACAATATATTTTCAATAATTTCCACAATGTGGAACCTTTAAATATTGACAGGGATAGTTTTTGAATCTTCCATATATTATTTGGTTACTTTCTTCTCTCATATCTTGACTCAAGAATCGTAGGTCTTGGCTAATATTTATGGTTTGAATTCTACATTTTCTAGGGAGTAGATATGGGAGAAGTTGACTAATACCATTAAGAAATTACATAACCATAGATGGATAATAGTTGGATACTTAAATACTATAGTGTAGAAAAATTTATCCCTTTACATTTTCACACTTTGTTTGGGCCCTCCTAGTTAAATTGGACTTAATTATGCCTTAATAAGCCCTATTTTATTCATCTACAATCCTAATAAATTACATTTTACAAATGGGAATCTTGACAATAATTAATTCCAACACATAACACTTTACCTTGAGCAATGTGTGTTTCGAGAATAAGGACCTGGGACCCATTCACCCATGGGCGAATGGGTCCTCCCTAGAACTTTGAACCCATTTTAAAATATGTTTTTGGCAGTATTTTAAGGTCCCTTGTAGTTGTAATCAAATCTTATCAAATTTAGATCCTAAAAGACCTATGGAAATTCTAAGTTGAAATTTTGTGTAAGAATTCTAAGTCAGATTTTACTTCTTGTATTTCCAATGTGCTGATTGCAGAACATTTATTAATTTCGATGTTTGCAAATAATGGAATGAAGTTCCATTTATATGAGAGAGATGCACCTCAAGAAGAGATACATCTCATGAGAGGACATTTCCTTTGAGCACCCAAGCTCTCTTAACAATTGAATCTATTCGGTGTTACTCATAAACCAAGGTGTGTGTGTTAACAAACAACAATCGTATAATATGAGTTCCAATTTTATCATTTGCAAATTTTGATCACCAACATATGAAATTTGAATAACTTATTTGAAGGTTTTATATTTAAGAGCAGGTCGATTAAATATAAATGATGATGCATAAATGCAATCATCATTTATATCTGACCAATGCTATCTTAAATCATCACTCCCTCTTAGCTAGGGAAGATATTCCAAAACAAATAAGTGGAGATATCACCTTCACACATGATATCGAAGATATGATATGTTTTCTCAATATTGTCAAGTCACATGACATTCTTCACATCTTCATTATGGTATGTGCACTGACATCAAGTCACATGATGTCTACCATAATAATTCATGGCATATCCATGAATATATAATTATCCACAATGATCATCTCTTAAACATCAAAATGATCTTCAAATGACATCAAGTCCCATGATATCCATCAAAGTGTCCAAGAAATACTATCATGACATGTCCAGAGATATCAAGTCACATGATATCTATCATGATATTTCAACTCATCATTATAGAGTCGTCACTTTACAATGTCACATGCAAGTGTTCATTATTAGAAAGATTGTCACCTTTCAATAATGTACACAGGGGGAGCAGGCCCATAAGGTCATGGAGTTACATACATGACAAAATAATTTACACATTAAACATCTTTAAATATATTAGTACAACTTCTAAACAATTTGAATTTCAAACATAATATCAAATTACACTTCAACCATACGAAGTTTCTTCTTGAAGTGTTCAACCTTGATTTTGGAGAGAGGTTTGGTGAGAATGTCTATTGTTTGATCATTTTTAATAATATACTCCAACTGGATTACATTTATTTCTACCATGTCTCTTACATAATGGTAGGGGATCTCAATATGCTTAGATCTATCATGGAATATTGGATTTACAGAGAGCTTAAAGCAACTCTGATTATCACAATGAATGATAGTAGGATTCAAGGGTTCACAAAAGAGTCCCATAAGCAATTTTTGGAGTCAAATTGCTTCTTTTTCCCCCATAGAGGCTGTAATGTATTCAACTTTTGTCGAGCTTTGTGCTACTAAAGACTATTTTCTGCAAATCCAAGAGATCATAGCCGATCCTAAACTGAAGCAACATCCTAATGTTCTTTTCCGATCGGTTACACTTCTAGCCCAATCTGAATTAGAGCCATGTAGATCTAGTTGGTCATTTATGTAAAGAAGACCATATCCAATAGTGCCTTGAAGATATCTCAATATATATTTTACACCCATAAGGTGAATTTCCTTTGGCTCACACATGAACTGGCTTAGAGCATTCACTGCATAGCAAATATCAGGTTTAGTGTTAACCAGGTACATCAATGATCCAATGATTTTTCTATATAGGGCTGAATCTGAACACTTAGATTCTGCTGCTGCTTCTTTTAGTTTGTGAAGGTTGGTTTCCATAGGTGTAGACATGGGTCTACAATCCAACATTCCAAATCTCTTCAGAATATCAATAGTATACTTTCCTTGATTTAGTATGATGCTATCTAATTTCTTCCAGAATTCCAAACCTAGGAAGTAGTGTAAAATGGCCAAGTCTTTCATGTCAAATTCTGAATTTAGATCCTTCTTTCCTTGAGCAATGAGGTGATCTTCTCCTATTATCAGCAGGTCATCAACATATACAATAATTATTAACATCTCACCTTTAATTACCTTAAAGTAAATATTTGGGTCTGCATCATTCTTGGAAAGTCCTAGTCCCAAGAGGTAGCTATCAATTCTTTCATACTAGGCCCTGGGAGCCTATTTAAATCCATAGAATTCTTTAGTTAGTCTGCATACATGTGAGTCAGGTTTATGTATCACAAAACCTTCAGGCTATTCTAGATAGATTTCCTCTTCAATGGTCTCATTTAGGAAGGTAGTCTTCACATCCATCTAATGAATCTTCGAGCCTTTAGCTGTTGTAATGGCTATCACTGCTCTCACAGATGTGTAATGGGCAACAGGTGCAAATGTTTCTTCATAATCAATGCCTTCCTTTTGTGAAAAACCTCTAGCCACAAAAAATGCCTTATGTTTTTCTATACTTCCATCAACAACATGTTTGATTTTGAAGATCCATTTAGAAGAGACAACATATTTCTCTTTTGGTCTAGGCACTATAACCTATACATCATTTTTCAGAATGGATTGATACTCTTACATCATAGCATCCTTCCATACTTGATGTCTGAAGGCTTCTGGAACACTGGTGGGTTCTGAATTTATGATGTCATTCATTAGAGCAACATAGCTTGAGAACCGTTTTGGTCTCTTACTCTCCCTAAAAATTCCTTTGGGTGCTGCATGATTCTCAACTTCTTTGATCATCTTTCTAGCCCAAAGTGGCCTCTTCTTACCATTGTCATTTGTATTCTCATCTGAAGCAGATATAAGTTCATTTGGTATTTCCTCAGGATACTCCCTCTGAATCTCAGGGGTGGGATCCTCTTCTAAGAATCTAGGTGAATAAGTTTTTATCTCATTTGAACTTCTTGCCCTTTTGAATGCAATTTATTCTTCAAAGATGACATCTCTGCTCAATTCAATTTGTTTCTGCTTGGGTATGAATATCCTATAGGATTTGGAGGTTTCACTATATCCCACAAATACCCTTTTCTTTCCAGAAGGTTCTAGTTTGAATATCTTCTCTTTGGGCACATGAATATAGATAGGGCAACCAAAAATCCTAAAGTGACTAATATAAGGTTTTATGCTAGTAAATTCTTCTTCAAGAGTTTTTTTATCTAGATGAGAATGTGGACATCTATTTTGGAAGTAGAAAATAGTTCTAGAGGCTTCTGCCCAGAATGAGGTTTCTATGTTTTGGTCAAGCAACATTGATTTTGCAGCTTCTACAATGGTTCTATTTTTCCTTTCAACAACCCCATTTTTTTGAGGGTTGTAGACTACTGTAAATTCCCTCTTAATCACAATATTCTGCAAAATTCCTTAAAGATTTCAGAGGTGTATTCTTCCCCATTGTCTATCCTTAAGATTTTGATTTTCTTCCTAGAGAAGTTTTCAATAAGAGCTTTGAACTCCTTGAACCTTTTAAGAATTTCTATTGACTCTTTACACTTAAGAAAATAAATCTAGGTCTTCCTAGAGAATTCATCTATACATATGACATAGTATAGGAAGCCTTCCTTGGAGGGTATAGACATGGGTCCACATAAATCAGAGTGAACCAATTCTAATACATTTTGGGTTTTACTCAAGCTATTGTGAAAGGATCCCTTTGTATTATTTCCTAGGGCACAACCTTTACAAGTTCCTTCATGAGTTGGTTTTAACTTAGGTAATCCTATTAAAAGTTTTTCTACAGAAGGTAGGGCATGAAAATGAAGGTGTCCTAATCTTCTATGCCAAATTTCATTTGAATCAGAAGTATCAAGGGTAAGGGCTTGCTTGAATTCAATGCATATCTTATAAAGATAACCTTGTCTTATACCTATGGTTTGAGCTTTCTTTATAGTTGAGTTCTTAGGCCATGCCAAAAATTTCTCATCCATAAAGGTAACCCTATATCCATTGTCTTTAAGAGAAGATATGGATAGTAGATTCCTCTTTATTCCAAGTACAAATAAAACTCCAGTGAGTTGAAGGGAGAGACCAGATTTCAATTTGATGGAGAAAGTTCCAACACCCTTTACATGGTGTGCAAAATCATCCCCAATGGTTACTTCTTCATCAGTCTCTTCAGTCATAGTGTCTAAGTGTTATCTAAACCCTTTGATGTTCCTTGAAGAACCACTATCAATTACCCAGTTGTTGGTATTGTTAGATACTTGACTTGATAAGGCTGAATAGAATAAAATTTCTTAGATTCATGGTTTGAATTTGACTTTCCTATTTTAGCAAAGGATGCTTGTTGTTTTGATCTGTCAGGGCACTTCATTGCATAGTGGCCATATTGATCACATCTAAAACATTGTACTTGAGAGATGTCTTTCCTCTTCTTGGATGATCATTTTCCATAGGAATTTCTCTTTCTCTCAAATGATCCTTTCCCGTAAGAGTTTTTCTTACGCCTTTTATTAGATGTTGCATTGAGCACATGAATGTCTTAATCTATGTTATTTTGTTTGTTTTATTTTATTGAGAGTCTTTTTTCCTCTTGTACGCAGTCTATTCTTAGCCTATCAAACTTGGGGAGTTTAGATCTTACACTTATTCCTTGAACAGATGACTCCCATGAGTTTGGTAGGCCTCCTAGTGCAATTAGTGTTAACTCTTTGCTATTAATTTGATATCCAATTGTAGATAATTGATCCCTTAGTTCAATGATCCTCATGAAGTATGCATTAATAGTTTCTCCTTTGTTTATTTGGATATTTTTTATTTGCCTCTTTAATGCAAGAGGTCTACTGCTGTTGTTTATCTCATAGGTGCTCTCAAGGGATTTGAACATTAGATATGTAGTTTCATGTTCTGCTAAAATGGGTACTATATGATCCCTAACCGCATCTACTAATATTTTCATGGCCTTTTCATTGTTCTCAATCCATTGAGTTTTCTCTGGATCATCCTATGGTTCCCTCTTATTTTCTCTCACAAATGAGTCTAACTTATTTTCTTTAAGAATCATCATGATTCTGAATTTCCATTATGTGAAGTTGTTTTCTCCTTCAAGGCGGTCTTCAAATCTGATCACACTTGACATTATGAAGAATGTGATGTGAATTCAATTTTCTCAAAAATATGAATTTTTCCTAAGTAATCTAATATCTAGATTTCATTTTGATTCACTCAACTTGGCTTTGATACCATGTAATTGTAATCAAATCTTATCAAATTTGGGTCCTAAAAGACCTATGGAAATTCTAAGTTTGAAATTCTATGTCAAATTTTACTTCTTGTATTTCCAATGTGTTGATTGGAGAACATTTGTTAATTTCGATGTTTGAAAATAATGGAATGAAGTTCCATTTATATGAGAGAGATGTGCCTCAAGAAGATATGTGTCTCATGAGAGGAAGTGTCCCTTGAGTGTGTGAGATCTCTTAACAACCGAATCCATTTGGTGTTACTCATAAACCAAGATGTGTGTGTTAACAAAAAAAAATCGTATAATATGAGTTCCGATTTTATCATTTGCAAATTTCGATCACCAACATATGAAATTTGAATAACTTATTTGAAGTTTTTATATTTAAGAGCAGGTTGATTAAATATAAATGATGATGATGCATAAATGCAATCATCATTTATATCTGACCGGTGCTATCTTAAATCAACATCCCTAAATCCATATTTCAATGTCGACTTGTAATGTTTGAATTTTGTAAAATTAAGTGTACATACCTATAAATACAAGGCTATTTCATCAAATCAACTAGAGGTTTTCAAGAATATTTTCAACAAATATTTTACAAGAGCTAAGATTATTGTCAAGAGCATTCAAGGGAAGATTTATCAATCATTTGTTGCAGCAATCAAGATCTCAAGCATCATATCAAAGTCATCAAGCATCATGCATATTTTTGGAGCTAAAACTGTGATGTAGGTTTCAAGATCCAAGTTAAGATTCAAGTCATATTTCAAGCATCAAGATATACATCCTTTGCAGCCATATCATGCAAGATCAATGTCAACATTTTATATTTCCAAAGGTTTATTCAAGGGTTTGGTGAATTGCAATATTGCATTGTTAGTTCATCATTCCCCTCATGTTTTATTTCAATTCAAAGTTTAATTACCAAAATGGGGTTTGACCAAGGCAAACCCCCATTCACAAAAAATAAATAATAAATTCTACCCTTTTATGTTTGTGTTGCATATTTTAAGTTGAACATAAATTGAAGATTGGAGATCTCTAAGTGAAAAATTGAAAAAGTTGCAAAAGTTGTCAAAGTTGCAAGAAAATATGTCAAGATCACATAAACTCAGATCTTGGATTTATTTTCCATCATTTCTAAGTGAAACCAGTGGGAAATTTAATCTTAGATATGTCTTCAGAGGCTCCAAAAAATTCAGCTCGAAATTCTATCTCATAGTATCCTTTAAAAAATCTTTGAGGTTTAAAATATTACTATGATAGTATGGTTGACTTGTCAATTGGAATTGGCCTATCCTTCAAAAATCATTAAGGTTCAAAATATTACTATGATAGTATGGTTGATTTGCCAAATGGAATTGACCTAAATGATGTTCAACTAACTAGAAGTTCTTTTACTTAATACAATAAAATGATGGGGAGTAATCTTATTTAATTCAACTTAGATAGGGTTCTTATTACTAACTAATGAAATTTTATCACTCATCTCGACATTTATATTCTCCCTAGAGTTGGTTCAGGTCACAATCCTCTTCTCATATATTGGGTTATTTAAAATAGAAAATGAGCTTATCCATTAAGATATGTAATAATGTGGGATTCACTTCCTAATTTTATGAGCCAACTAGAGGTTTGGTATAAATATCCTTTCAAGGGTACTGTTATGTTATACTTACCACAAAGATTAAATGTTGTCAAAGATAAAGTCAATGGTTGGAACAAGTTAACCTTTGGCAATGTTAAACTTAAAAGAGGTTCAAGATAAATTGCCTAGGTAATTCATGATTTGGGAACTTTTTAGAAAGAAAAAAGACTTAGAGAAGAATGAAATAGAATAATTCAAGAGAAGAGATGTTCTAGAATAAAAAATTAATAAATCAATGGCTTACAAAACATGACAAGAATACTAGATTTTTCTGCCACTCTACTTTGAAGTAAAAGAAAAAATATTATCAGATTGGAAGATAAGGAGGGAAATATTTTTAATTTAGATAATCAACTTGGTTTCATGACTACTAATTATTTCAAAATTTTAATTCAAGAACAACAAAATAATCTTGTGCTTCTCTTTAATATAGTAGGGGCAATCCCTTATATGGTTTCAAATTATGATAATGAGGTTATGTTCAAATCAATTACTAAAGATGAAGTTAGGTATATTGTCTTCTTGTTTGGAGCCTACAAGGCTCTAGGTTTGGAAGGGTTTCCTTCTCATTTTATAGGATTTTTGGGACATAGTGGAAGCTAATATTATTATTGCTGCAATAGATTTCAATAAGTCAACTATGATTGTACAGAAAATAAAAAATAATTTCCTTGCCAAAAAATGTGAAGCTATTAAGATGGATGATTTTAGGCTGACTAGCCTTTGTAACATTATTAATAAAAAATTTGAAGTGTTGGAATCAAGGAACATTGAGAGGGGGGGTGAATCAGTGTTCTATAATTTTAACTTTATTAAACTGATCCTGAAAGAACTTATAACATTCAACCAAAAGAAATATGCATGAACATAAGATAGATAACCATAGCACCATAACACAAGGATTTTGACGTGGAAACCCTATTAGGGGAAAAACCATGGTGGAAGGCCAATCCACAATATGAGTATACTCAGAAATAAGTGTTTACAAAGTGGGAATGCACTTACATTCAAACACACTACCTAGAGCTGACTGCTCAAAAATGAAGACTTACTGTCTTACAAAATATTTAGATTAAATCCATTTGAGAGATTTAAAATAAAAGAGTTGCATCTATGAATGCTTGATCACAGTTCTAGTTACACTCAACAATCGAATTCTTGACCTTCTATCTAATTATGCTATTTTTCTTTGCTCCACTTCAATTTGTATCACAAATCCTTTTATGCACAAGTGAAACTATGCATAATCCTTCTACTATTCGCAAAACACACCAAATCACATCGCACGCCTATATCAAAATGATATAATCAATCGCTTATATATATTTGCCACTAAGGATTTAATCGCTACTTGTCGGCTCCAACAAAAGTATGAAAATATTTACAAACTGTTGGCTCAATCCAAAGTTAATTCTTAATGTGCGCCTAATATAGTCAGCCATAGCATAGTAATGACCCAAATCAATATGATCAAACATGAAAATACTTAAAAATTTACTCCTTAATTATCCATAATGACTATATCCACCAAGTCGTCCTTTATGCACTGATAAACATGAAATCAATCAACATATATTCTAACTTGAACACCAATGAATGTGTATCCTGATGATTCTCAAATAAGATAGTACCTACACCAAAATATATTCCCTAAGATCCACAACTCAAAATGATAATAGGAAATTGCATATGAATTGATGAACACAATTCTATCAGATGCTCTGTTCTTGCTTTACAATTGATTATAGAACTTTGATTTGACTTCCGATATGAGAAAATTATGGCATGTGGATCGAATCATGGACTAGGTTTTCCATCATTGACACCACCAAATGATATTTGCATTGTCTCTTACCAACAATATCCCCCTTTGGAATTGATGGCAACACTTAGAGAAAAATGACTAAGTGTCAGATCAATACCAACACGAATACGCTGCCACCCTTCAAAATTCAAAAACACAACTCCCCATATGATGATTAAGGAATTTTTAACCATCCCATTCCCCCCCTTTGACATTAATAGAAAAGGTGGGAATTTTCATAACAAAAATCAAACAAAACTGTTATGAACAAACTGCATATGTACAAACAATCTTCTAGAATCTTACATAAGCTTGAATAGATTTGAAAAATTGTTCTTCAACAAGTTCAAAATCATGTCCCAAACCTTCTCGAGACTCTCCAAGATAACCACATGACCACAAAATAAGTAAGATTGCATCTTTGTAGATTCGAGGTTTACTAAATCTCTGACTACCATAGCATCTTGTGCTTCCTTCAAAGAACTTAACATTATTTCCATCTTAGGACCAACTAGTCCTTTAAGCTCACAAAATATTTCAACCATTTTAATTTATTCATGCTTCAAGATTTTGATCTTGTCAATTAGGGATAGGACTTGAATTTCTTTCTTTCCAACCGAGATAGTTAGAGGATCGAATGCTTGAGTAATATCTGCTAATTGTTTTTCTCATTATTTTCTTTTCCTTTCAAAGTCCTCAGTGAACTTAGATAAATATACACATGATTTATAAATATCACCACCTTTAGTCAAATCACTTTGAACATTATTTATACAAGTAGCTACCAAAGATTTACCCCTAGCTATCATCCCTTTCAATCTATTGAACCTTTTATCATCAAAATCCTTTTGTACCTTATCCTCAACTGATTTCTCAAGGGATTCAAACTGAGTACTTACAACATTAGTAAGATTCTTCATCTCACTGGATGAAGAACCGGATAGATCCTTAACATATGTAGGCATGATTTTCTCTAGAATATCGGATGCAAGATTCAACAACTCACTATCTTCTATATGTGACTTCAAAATTCCTCCCCTCGCCTTGTTCTGAGTGAATGAAGCTACCTTCATTTTCTAAATAGGGGACAAAGTGTCCAAGTTGATAGGACATTTTAGTAGTTCATAATCAAATTCTTCATGTTGTTCTTCCAAAAAATATTTCATTGCCTTAGCAATGTCTTTTTCTTTCATTGGAACTTCCTTTATTTCAACCTTCTTTTCCTCAATCATTGTTTCTTTAGCTACAGATTCTTGCTTGTCTTTAGGAATCTCAACTTCTTCAACTGACACAACCTTAGGAGCTTTAGTCTCCATAGGGATTTCTGCATCATGCACATCAAGGGGAGTCTGAGTGTCCTCAATTGCATCTTATTTTCCTTCTTCTGCTACTAGACCAGGTGAAACATTTCCACCATGCACTTCCTCAGAAACAAACTCAATTTTGTTCCTTAACAAAACTTCCTTTAGAATTTTTTCAGTTTCTTTTTCACTTCTTTAGTCGTACTAATCATGAGCTTGTTTACTCTTGTTTTTCTCTTGAAGTATTTCTTGACATCATTCATAATTGTCCTCATTTTCTCAGCATACATCACCAGACATAAATCTGTAAGAATTCACACTTTCAACTATTCATCCTCAGTTCTGGCATTCACTCTTCTCATTTCCAAAATTTCGTAAAGACTTTTGTGTAATGTAAAAATTATTTCAATAAGTTCCTTATTGAAATTATTCAAGTATTTTATTGAGGCTTCCTCAAGAATTCTTTGATCGACACTGTCAAAAGTGTCATACCATTCATGAAGAGGCCTAAGATTTCCATCCTTAATCAATGCATTCTCCACTTCTTTTACAAACATACCTGTTTTGTCAGTTTTCATCTTCTTCTTTGCTTTCACTTCTTCACTAGAGGGCTTGTACTTTGAAACTATTGTTTCCTTTATGTCTTTTTTCTTGATTTCTCTTATCTCTAAATTAGATTCAGTCTCTTCATCTTTAGAAACAACAATACAAAATATTTTTTATTTTTTCCTTCTTCCTTTTTCCTTCCTTACCGGATGACTTGGCTTGTGATTTCATGGGACTTGACCTTTTTGCTGGTCTGGAAGGGAGAGTAGATCTTCTTGTAGATCTAGTTTGGGCAGGGATACTACTAGACTAGCAGGTTTAGTTTTGATTGGCTCTCCTACTTCATCTTGTTCTCTCTTTCTTCTAGCTTCTCTCACAACTTCTATAGATATATCCATTCTTTCTCAAATGACTTCCACTTCTCTTCTTACTCTCCTGACTATTATAGGCTTCCTTAGTTGATTGTGTACTTGTATATCCTTTTCAGAAAAAGTACCAAATCTTTCTTTTGATGGATCCCAAGGTTTTCTCAACAAATGTTCAACATACATTTCCAAAATATGTTCCTCAAGCTCATAGCCCATTGGCATAATACAAACTGTTCTGGGATCTGCAACTTCCAATAGGAATCGATCAATGTCAACCATAAAATAGATAGTATCTTTGTACTTCTCCATAATAGACTTAGGAATTATTTCTCTTGTTTGCATCTCATTCTAAAAGTTGTTGAAATAACCCCAGATTGCAGTATTCTTTTTCTTGCTATCACCAAGTCTATGCAAGATATCTCTAATTTGAGCAGCTATAGGTTTATTACCTTGCCATTGTACTTTTCCAAATCCCATAACTTCATTCATAAAGTAACAAAACAAACACAACAATAGATTACCATATTTTAAGGAATTATTCTTATATTTCTTGATTTTACTAAGATTTTCCATCAACTAGCTTCTAAGTAGCTCACATAGATCATATTTTGCATTCTCCTTTATCATCTGATATGCTACATGATAGCTATGTTAGATGAAAAATTATCTTGGTTGGAATGATAGATTTTGTAACCAATGACCATTGATGAAAATATGACATCCACTTCAATAATATCATTAATTGTCATAGTTATTCTATCATACACTGAACCGGTTGCATCAGTAACTATTTGATTCTTCACAAACTTCATGATCAACAATCCACCAGAGGAATTTAAACTAGTAACACCACTTATGGATTCTTTTGTAATCTTAAAGGGTTGATTCAACTACATAAATTCAGCATGAACTCGACTTAAAATATATCAGACCCACTAGCTTTATTCAAACATAGGAAATTTTACAATCTACGTGAATTTATTTTCCTCTAGGGTTTTGAATTCAAGTTTAACACAAAAATCCTCTCCTATAATATGATTATTGTACAAATTCAATAACTATGAGTTCCCTAACTCCTCAATGTTTACATGAATGTATGCCCTAATGTCTTCAATATGCAAGACATCATACAAAATGGGAAAAAGTGTACCTAAGGGCTCTGTCTCAATAGATTTGAAGGGATTCCACTTGAATTTTAGATGGGGTCTATCTTCAATATCAACTACCAATAGAGTAGCCATTTTTACAAATTCACAAGTTCACGAGTTTTCTCAATAAATACCTTTTCATTGGTTTGGGGTTTTGTCATTCAATCACCTTCACACTTGAATCTTCACCAAATTTTGTAAAATTTTTCTTTAGAGCTCTCCAGACTTCTTCTTCTCAAAGTGGAAAGTGACATCATTCAAATATCTAAATTTTCCTCACAATAAATGCTTGTTCCCTAACTCATCCAGATACCCTATTTCCATACACTGTGATAGATAACTCTTCTACAAACCTTCAACTTAGCATAAGTAATCTCTCCAACTATTTTAGTAGAATTTTTGGATCATAAATGTAATCACTACACTCATCCATATCCCGATACCAACTACCGACAAGGGGTTTGAAGGATTTTCTTGAGAACTCCCCCTAGGCCAAAGACCATGAACTAATTCTCGGATGAATTACTAGAATCAAATTCTAGTGCTGGCTTGCTTATTTTTTGCAATAGAAGATCTCTTCTTCACCTGTATCTTCTTCATTTCCTTCCTGATCTCACTTGTAGTGAATTTCCCTTTTTCTTTTTCATTCTTCTACATGTTTCTTCTTTGATTTACTGGACCCTTTCTATTTCTACAGAATCTAGCAATGTGACTTGATTAGTTGCAATTGTAGCACACCACTTTTCTTTGTCTAGACCAGTTGTTCCATTGGTTTTCTATTGATCTTCACTAGTTATAAATATGACCAAATCTATTGCACATGTAACATTTGACATCTTTATAAAAGTTTTTCATCATATTTCTACATTCATTTGACTTATGACCATACTTTTTGTAGTTAAAGCAATGACCGAAGAATGATGGACCATTTGAATTCATTCTACTTTTGCATTGAGAAGCCATATGACCAAATTTATTACAAAAAAAATAGTAACCATTGAATCTTTGAGCATTAGGTTGTCTTATCAGATACCTTCTAGATTTGTTCGTTTGATTTCCTTGCCTAAATCTCCTTTGTCCAAATCTAGAACTTTCTCCTTCCTCATATCCAAGACCTCATTTTTCACCTTCAGTCTGCTGACTTTTAATCAGTTCATAAAGCTTGGCTGATTTGATCTTGAACTTCTCCTTGAATTCATTTGCAGTAGAAAGTTCATCTCTGAGGGTAACAACCTATCTTTCAAGTTCTTCTTCATTGTTTTTGGATTGCTGCAATTGAAGTGCCAAATTTATGAATCCATCATTAATTTTGTTGCATTCTTTAGATTTCTCTTTCAAGGACTGAGCAAGGTTCTCTTCATTATTCCTTTTGTCTTCAATCTCCTTGGTCATCCTCATCATAATAGATTTCATCTCATGCTTTAGGACTATATTATCTCTAGTAATCTTTTCACATTCTTCTATCTTTTATTTCAAGGCTTGACTCAGTTGTTCATCTTCCATGCTTTTACCATTATTTTGCTTAATTTGATCACAAAGTTCTCTTCTCTTCTCCTTAGATTTATTGATTTTATCTTTCAAAGACTCAATGAATTTCTCAACATCCATGAGGTTTTCTTGCAATTTCCGAACTTCAGATTTTGACTAATCAAGATCATCTAGGGCCACCAAGAGTTGTTGCTAAAGACTGTCTAAGTCCATTGAATTACTTTCTCGGATCTTCCCCAATCTGTAAAACTTCTTTTGAGGAACTAGGCTCTGATACCAATTGTTGGAATTAGGGAACATTGAGAGGGGGGTTGAATCAATGTTTTGCAATTTTCATTAGTGTAATTAATTAATTATTACACTAGCATAAGTTAACTTAGGTCTTTATTAATCAAATTAGTCCTAGGTTGCATTTAATCATTTAATAAAGTTGTTGAGATAAGATTCCCTTCTAGAAGATGAGTTGTCTTTTCTAGAACTTATCTCCATCTTGTTATCATTCCCTAGGTAGTTGGTTAGGTTTTCTTGTTGTCACATCAATTGTGATTTGAACACTTGGCAACATCCTTTGCATTCTAGGTTTAGCACTTGCCTATATAATCAGGCATATGTACTCTTTGTAAATTATCTGATAGATCATAATAGAATCTCTATTTGAATGCCATTATCATACTTTATTTGTGGTTGAATATTTCTTCCTAGTAAAGGTCCTCTATTGAAGATTGCATTACAGCTTCATCAAGGACACCTGTGCATCCATCATTCCAACATGGTATCAGAGCTATTCCAGTGAAGGTTCATCCTAGGATCAAGAAATTTTGGCCAGTGAGATTCTTTCCAGGTGTAAGGGTTTTCTTTGCAGGCTAGTTGGTTCCACTTGGGGACCAAGCTGATTTCTAGAGTAGATTGAGTTAGATCTGAGCTCACCATTGTCTTTAGAAGGCTTCAAAACCCTAGGATCGCTTGCCCATTTGTCCAATTTGGGCATATTTCATCTGGGAGCCATTTGAGGTATTTAGGGTTTTTTGCATTGTGTACGATCCGTACAGTTTTTGCGGAAAAAAAAATTCTCCTTTCAATCCTCCATCATGGCAATTTTTTTTTAGTTGCAGGCTTTTTTCATTTCAAAAAATTTGGGAAAATTCTATATTGTTTAGCAAAATAATCAAATTCGGGCTATAGTTTTTCTATAGTTTGTAGACAAATTTATTTAAATCCAGAGCGACTATCATTTTTTAAAACTTCGTTGGCATTTTTTTATTTTTTGAATTGCTATAAAGGCATTATTCAAAAAAATATATATTTTGGGGGTCATCTTGTTTTTCTTGCAGAGATTGGTTATCGGCCACTTTTAAACCTTTTGCAGGGGGGATAGTACTTCTGCGTACCCATCACATCACTGTCGGCTGCTTTCGCCACCCATCTGGCCTGTCACATCCCTGCTTGCATCACTGACCATCCCATCACTGACGTCTAATCCCTGCTGCCGACCGAAGCTCCTCCCGTCGGCATCCTTCCAGCACATTCCCGACCGACATCTAACCAAGCGGTGTCCTCCGGCCACCACCTCAATCTGCTACTTGCCAGCCACCCCACCGCCACTAGCGGCAACACCTTTTTTCACCACAACTACACCTATGGTCACATCAACAATCAGGTGCTAGCGCCCGAGGGGCTTATTTTTTGCTCCTAATTAGCTTGCAGGGCCTAATAGGGCAATTTTTTTCTAATCGCCATATCTTCGCACCACAGTGTTGAAATTCGACAAACACGATATTGTCAGAAAGATAATTTGGTCTACTTTCTAGTGGTGCAATCTGTTTTGCAGAATTTTTCTGTCAAAATATTCTACAGTTAACTGAAGTCAAAACCCTAGTTTGGACATAAAGGCTCACATCTTTACAACCGTTGATCAAAAATCAGTAATCCCAGTGGCATCAGGAAGGTAATTCAGAGCTCTTTTCATCCATCCATTCACTTTGATCAGTTTTAGTTCCAGGTACTCTTGCATTTGTTTTGTTGAATTTGGTGCATTTGTTCAATAACTTGGATATCCTGAAGCTTGGGAAAAGGATTTTTGTTTTGGGTGACATCACTTCAGTTGCATATCACTATCATTGTCTTTGTAATCTTGGAGATTATTCATAGTTTATTATGGGGTTTTCATTTCATCCTGCTTTGATCATGTTGAAATGGGGAAACTACAAACAATGGAGAAATGGTATCATCACACATCTCCAATGGCTTCTTTTATTTTCACATTTGTATAATCTTGTTCCCCCTCCTAGTACTGACAGTAAGAAATTTGCTTGGAATTTCAAAAGGGATCATGTCTTAAGAGTCATTGCAATGCATATTGATGTTTCCACCTTAAAAAGTGTTGATCATTTTGATTGCCCTCTCACTCTTTGGACTAAAATTTGGGAGATACATGGAGATCATGACATTTAGCCATTCCCAGGTGATCCTATTTCAGATTGTCTTGTGCCTCTTTATCTTTTAGATAGGATACACTATGATGTAGATACTATGCGGGAGTTTGAATATTTGGAATACTTTGAATCTTCAGATGAGGATGAAGAGGGTACCCTATTTCTCCTTATATTTTTATTTTTATAGCATAATTCCTTGGAAGAAACATTTCAAAGATGATTGAGGTTAAAATTCTTATGGGCATGAAACTAGCTTCCTCTCTTCCTCTTTCTTCACACCAATAATTTTTTTGTAAAACTATTATTTTTTGGTTCTTCTTGAACTAAATAAGGTAAGTTTATAAATATTTACTTAATAATTATGTTGAATTCTTAGTCTAGGTTATTAATTATGAGAAGAGTTTCCTTTATTTTTTCAATGCTCATAATAATACTCAAGATAAGATTATTAAGATCATTTGGTGTTCTAGATAAATTCTTCCTACTATTTATCATGGCATCCCTCTTACTGATAAAAAAATCATAAATAAAATTTGGAACATTGTTGAAATAATATAGAGGGTATGTGCAAGATCACGATGAGCCAAAAAGTGGCAATATCTAAGTGATATGATGACCCATGTGGTTGACGACTTTTTTTATACCCAAAATTGATGAAACGAAAAGGGTTTTTAAAGGAGATTCCCATCTTTCCACCAGTATAAATTATTCTTTACTTTAAATTTAATAAATAATTATTATTCATTTTATATTTGAATTATGACTAAATTCCTAATTGATAGGTTGATTGAAAAATATCTATAACTTTGAAATAGTATCACATTTTTTGAATAAAAAATATGTGTCACATTCTATGATTTGCATACTATAGGATTAAAAAAATAAAATTTGAATTTCATGAAGTTTTGACCAAGTTAAGGTGGTTAGACATACAAATTTTTATATTTTTTAAAATTTGTAATAAAAAAATCATAATTAATAATTTACATTGAAAAAAATTACAAAAAAATATGCATCACATTTAGACACGAGTCCCCTACTTATATCTAAAATATTATAAAAAAATATTATCATTTTCTTATGGCTAGGGTGGTCAGACAGACACCTACTTCTTATTTTCACCCTGAAATTTAAGTACTACTGCATTGAAATTTCAAAATTTTACCAAATAGATTTTTAAAAAACAAAAATAAACCTAATAGTTTAGAAACTACATTCAATTTTCTACAAATTCTATTCTTACATATTTTTGAAATAATATAGATAACTTATTCAAATTTTTACGTCAAGTTGCCTATCTTTGATTTTCTGAATTTTATTGCCACTTAGGGGCCTATTTTTTCCATGATGATCCTGCACATACCCTAGAGTAAAATTTATAGTTTGAAAGGAAATTTTTTGAGCCTTTTTGGGAAGTATTTACTTTTGAAGGATTCTTTACACAATATTCAAATTTACTATCTATCCTTGTTCAATGTCCCTAAACACATGATTGAAAGGATTGTATAGATTCATAAATATTTCCTCTAGTCATGCATTGATGAAAAGAAAAGGTTGACCTTGGTTACTTGGTATAAAGTGTGTAGAAGAAAAAAAATGGGGAATTGGAAATTAGAAGTATATAATAGTTTAATAAATCTCTTATGGCTAAAAATGGCTAGAACTTGTTTAAATGAAACAAGGATTGGATTACAATGATTAAAGATAAGTATCTATGCAATAGTAACCCTATCAACTTCCTCAATGATTCAAACCTTCCCATTGGTTCTCTAATCTAGAATAGTATTTTGAAGACTAGAGGTGTCTTTAAAGAATAAATTTGTTGGAAAGTAGAGAACGGATGGAAGGATAATTAATTTTTGGGAAGAAACATGGATAACCAATTCCCCTCTCAAATCATCATCAGTTTTCAAGACTAAAACAACCTATGATACGAATATTAGGATCTAGGCCTAATGATTGTGTGACTCGTCAAGGTGAAAATCTAAAGTGGAGGAATTCTAAGGCTCTCTTTACTCAACTAATTGGGGTTCAAAATATAATTTTTGAGTTACAACATTACCTTAAGGGATTCAAAATTTTCAAACCTAGGAGTGACGAATTCACTTGGAATCCTCACCCATCAGTCAAGTATTTTATGGCTTCTATGTATTATATGGTTTCTAATAGTACTAATGATCCTTTTAATTATAAGATCTCGGGGAAATATAGAATAATTCATAAATTCAACCTCTTTTGGTGGATAGTTAATCAAAACATTATATTAAATCAAGATAACCTCATTAAAAAGGCCTTCCAATTACCTAATAGATGTTATTTATGTTTGGAGAAAGAGGGGACTAGAAATCACTTATTTTTCATTTTAGTTTTGGTAGGGATGTTTAGGAAATATTTTTTCCAAATTTAAGGTTAACTAGACTATTCCTAAGGATCTCAATACCTATCTAAAAAGTTGGAATTATATTTCTCCTTTTAAACATCTTATTATAAATGAACTTTAGAATTAAGGCACTCCTCATGTTTCTTAGATTGTTTGGAAATAAAAAGCTAATAATTTTTGTAGGAATTCTAGTAGAGAAGCTAAGATTGTGGCTATGATAGCATGTAATGGTATCCATGAAAATATAAATTTTGTTATCATTGACAAACCTAAAAATATCCCTAATGATCAAGCAATATGAAAAAGTAAAAAATGGGACATTATAAGACATTAGATAATATTTATTTCCAAAAGGATTTAGTTAGAAATAAAAATAAATGTAAATGTCAAAGCTTGGGCTTGTTTAAGTTAAATTTTGATGAATGTGATAAAGAAAATTTGGGTACTACTACCTTAAAAAGAATTATTTGAGATGATAAAGGTAAATTGGTGGAGGAATATGCAAAATGTGTTGGTACAAAAACCAATAATGAAGAAGAGACTATTTCTCTATGTTAGGGAGATAAATGGGTTACATAATTTGGTATTAAAAATATTAAAATTGAAGGAGACTCTAAAGTTATCCTTGACTTGGTGAAATGTGTTAAATTCCCCTTTGGAAGTTATCAAATTATAATGAGGATATAAGGAACTCCTAAATCTCTTTGAGCATTATAGTATTAACCATATTTATTGAGAGGGGAATAATTTTTTTGATCATTTGGATAACCTAGGGATTATGAATAAAGATTGGATGTATTGAAATGATTTAAAAGATCTCCCTATTCTGATGGGTGTAATTATTAATAGTGAAGTAAAGTGATTGATGCAATAATGTTAAGAGGAGGGAATTTATTTGGGAGGCCTCTATAATGCTAAGCATAGGTTGTGATGTGAAGGAAATTAATAGAAAATATTATAAAATTTTGATCACTCATGTCAACCCCTTATCATTGTTGGTGTGAATTGGGTGTTTTAGATAACTAGTCCACTAGTATTTCCTATTCACATGTTAAGTTTACGTAGGTCCTAGGAATTTTTCAAAATATTTATTGAGTTGCAACCTTACAACTTGATTTATGAAAAACCCTAAAATGATAATAATTCACTAAATATTAATGATCTGAGTCTAATTTTTGATGATAGCCTCCTAAGATGATTCCCAACCTCTAATAAACAAATTGTAGAACATTTCCAAACCATTTTAAAGATATGATAAACTCTTTTAAAATTAGGGGTTTTTCCTTATTTTATAATTTCATGATTATTTTGATCTCAAAAATTAAAATATAAAGAATATACCCCTATTTTATTTCTAAGATATTTCCAAAATTATAAATATTTATGAAAAATTCATTGATTTTTTACCTAAAAATAAAATTTATGAAAAAACCTAAAATATCATAACTCACCAAATATTGATGATCTAATCCTGAATTTCTTATTGGTGCATCTTGAGATCATTCCCAACCTTAAATAAAAATTGTGCAAAAAAATTTGGATCCATTTCAAAGATATGATAAAATCTTTAAAAATACTAGAGGGTTTTGCATTCAACCTATGAAAGTTATCTCCAAAAATCGTTATGCATAAAAGAGCTAAAAATAAGAAAGACAGGGTTAGAAAAACCTTCAAAAAGAAAAGATCTAATAGGGATGTGGGTCTCACTAGCCTGTCAAAATATGGATGATGAATATGTGAATCACAAATAGTAACAATGCAATGAAAGTACAAAATTCACACTTCAAAAATCACTCAATAAAGCCTAAGATCTCTGCATAAAATCAAATGATAAGCAACAATACCATAGAAAAGATCTTATATTGCTTATATTATTTCTTTTGACAAATGCTTGAATGTTTGATGTAGATTTTCTCTCAAAATTTTAACATATCCTTGATATCAACATGATGGAATTGATTGATTGATGCTTGATAGATTGTTGCTTGATAATAATAGCTTGATAATGCTTGAAAGTAAAAGTGCTAAGATTTGATCATGAGAGTGTTAGGGAGATTTTTGACAATAAATGTGCTATGGAGTTTAAATTAAATGAGAGCTTCTTATTTACATGCTTCACTTACATTTGAACAATGGTAGAGGTTAATTAAAAATATCAATGGATAGGAATATTCAAGATAGAGAAAGACCCAAATTTGATTTTTAATGAAGAGGGGAAAGTTAAAATAATTAGATAAATTTATTTATTTAATTCAAAATGATAGTTGGAGAAATAAATAAATACTAATTTATTTATTTAAAAATATGTAATTTAAATAAATTATTTTTAATTTATTTAAAAGAGAAGTGTTAACTAATCAAATAATTTTTAAAAATTATTTAATTATAGTGGGAAAAATTAATTTAAATTCATTATTTTTAATTAATAGTAAAGGTAAAATGATATGTGATGAGTTAATTAAATAATTAAAACTATTAATTAATATAGATATAATAAAAAATTAAGATAATTAAATAATTAAAAAATATTTAATTAATTATAAATAACAAAAATGATAAGGATAATAATGAAATGATAAGATAAAGATACAGTCATGGTGTCTACATTTAATATTATAGTAATTGAAATTTTATTTGTTGGTTAGTGATTGTAGACATAATGTAGAAAATACAACATGATTATTTTTTTGGAAGCTTATGATAGTGCATGTCTATATTTTAGATATGAAATGAAGTTACATATTAGATACATTTTACATATATTTTCTAAATATTAATATATTAATAAAAACTTACATATATTAATATTAATTATGTAAATTATGTAAATAATATATTAATCATTATAACGTAAATTTTAGGATTCTAGCTTAATACAATGAAAAAGTAGCTACATTCATCTTATATTTATGCTTATTTAATGTAATATAAGAATCTAAAACATATGGTTCATAATACAACATATAAATTTAAATTTTAAATTTTAAAAAATTTAAGATTAAATAAATATAATAACATGTTTGTTTCAATTTTAATTATTGTATTAATAATATTATTATAAGTATAAATAGTTACTAGATATAAATATAATATATTGACTTATAATGAATACAATAACATATTAATATTAATTATGTAAATTATGTAAATGTTAATATATATTTTTTAATTGTATATTTTAAATTCATAAAATAATATTATCTAAATATATTATAAAATATTTAATAAAGTATTTTTTTACAACAAATTTATTAAATATCATTAAAATAATTTTTAATTAAAAATATAATTTTTTTTTATTAAAAATATTTGTATCAATAATATTGTTAATTTAGTATATAAATAATTCCTAAACATATATTTTTTATAAAGTAAAAAATAATATTAATAATATATTAAAAAATTACATAATCACACATTGATATTAACTATTAAAATTATGTAAGTGCTAATATATTGTGATGTGAGTCAAACTCATTGACCCATGTTTCATGAGTAGTGGTTCACAAGAACCCATCTCTCATGATAGTGAATGGTCCACTTAACACTCATTGCATGTTAATATATTGATTTTATGATTTGTATATTTAAGATTTATAAAATAATATTATATAAGTATATTCTTAGACATTTAATAAATTTTTAAAATAAATTTATTAATTATCATTAAAGTTATTTTAATATAAATTTTGGAATATATGTTTCAAAATCAATTAACATATTTGTAAGTTAATTTATAGAGCAAAGTAAATTAAAATAAAATAAAATAATAGCTCATCTTTATACTTCCTAAAACATAGTAGTCCATTATATATACTCCCTAAAAATCTACTCTTAATATCAAAAGTTTTTAATCTAAAATAATTTCTAAATTTTTTAAAGTTAAATATTTTTCATTTTAAAAATTAAATTTTATTTTATTTTCAGAATATTAATTTTTTTCTTATTAATAATTGATTAAACAAGAAAAACCAAAATCATCATAATTTATAAATGATTAAAAATACTAAATATTATAAACCATCAAAATGTTTTAAAAATTATTATCATAAACTTATTAAAGAAGTTTTAGTGTTTCACCAACTAACCATTTTTTTCTTTTATATTTCACCCACCCTTATAAACAAAACATACTAAATAAATATACTATTTTTAATATTTCATCTATTACTATAAATAAAATTAACTTCAATTGAATCTAATCAAATATTTCTTTCCTTTTTAACATTTTAGCTACTATTACAAGCAAATTCAAATTTAAAGTTAACCTTCTAAATCAAGTAGATAGTGATAGAAGGTAAGTTTTTCTTCATAACCTTTATACGTTACGTGTCGATGTATTTGTTATTTCTTCCAATTTAATTAATAGAAAACGTGATGGTTGGTTATTAGCTTTGACTTTTGGCTTCGTACTCACCGAGATTTTTTAATTTTTTAAAATTATGTGGGAAGGTGAAGGTTGAGTTTCATATTAAATGTATTTGTGACATTTTGTATATTTATTATGTATGTATGTATTTCATCTATCATAGATCAAAAAATATTAACATATCATTTATTTTTATTATGTATGTATTTGAATCACAATTTATTTACATAATTATGTATTGAAAATTGTCATGCGTTGAAAAATATATAAAATTGATGTCTTAAGTATGGTCTAGTCTTTGTCTTGTGGGATATTATGGACTCGCCTTTTTGCTTTAATATATCTTGAATATATCTTGAAGTTTACATGCAAACAAAAAATTAATCAAGTTTTCTAAAATTAGTTCAAAGTTGGTTGGTTTTTTGGTCGTTTATGTTTTCAAATATAATTTATTCATAACATTTTGATTTGTATATTGTAATTTAACTAGTAATTTTTTATTTATATTAGATTGATTCTCAACTATTAATGATTGGTAAGATTTAGTTGTTTACTATAATATATGTAATTGTAATAGATTCCCTTAATAACTAGTACATCTATTGTAATAGCTAGTAATTTTATTTATCTCTCTAAAATATTGCATATTGATATATACAATTGTTTATGATAAAACACTTACAAGAATTCAAGGATATGAGGTGATAGAATTTCAAAATAAAATAAAGACATAGAGATCTAACAAAATAAAAGTACAAATTAAATATTCTTGATAAGTGAGCACATAATTTTGAGTAGTAATTAAATGTTATACATTACAAAATTTTAAGTGATTGATACGTGTGATTAATTTGGCATTAAAAATGGGTGATTTTTCATTAAGTTTTAGTGTTTAGCTACTTTGTGTTAAGCTAAAAATGCATTCTTATGCATCTTTCCATTTATGCCTTGTTTGGAGTAATTCCTTAATACATTATTATAGTTACAAATGACATATTTTGTGTTAAGTATTCCTTCCACCTAGCCTTATGTTTATTTCTTATCCATGTTCTTATAGACACGCGATCCTAGTTTATTTGAATTATCTATGAGATTCTAATCATAAATACATCATTATCTATGATTCACTCCTATTGGAAATAGATTTGTTGATCAATGTTTTTGCACATTCACAACACAAACAAAGTAGCAGAGTACCCTATCTCTTGAAAGGAAATCTATCTTTCAATTTTTTTAGAAAGATAACCCCAAGGCTTTGATTGTCAGGTCTTGAATTTTCATAAAATGACTCAATGGTTTATGTTTTGTTGGTTTCACAAAGGGCCTTATACTTAAGCTAGAATTCTAAAGAAAAGGGTTTATAAAAGGGTATGTGCAGGATCATCATGGAAAAAATAGGCCCTTAAGTGGCAATAAAAAAACAAAAAATCAGAGTTAGACAACTTGACGTAAAAAATTGAATAATTTATCTATATTATTTCAAAAAAATGTAAAAATAGAACTTGTAGAAAATTGAATTTAGTTTCTAAACTACTAGACCTTTATTTTTTTTTTTTAATTCTATTTGGTGAAAATGTGAAATTTCAACGCAATAGTATTTAAATTTCAGGGTAAAAATAAGAAGTAGGCATCTGTCTAACCACCCTAACCACAATAAAATGATAATAGTTTTTTATAATATTTTAGATATAAGTAGAGGACTCATGTCTCGATGTGATGCATACTTTTTTATAATTTTTTTCTAAGTAAATAATTAATTATGATTTTTTTATTACAACTTTTAAAAAATATAAAATCTTGTCTGTCTAACCACCTTAACTTGGTCAAAAATTTATGAAATTCATTTTTTTTTTTTAGTCCTATGGTATGCGAAGAATAGAATGTGATGCATGTTTTGGATTCAAAAAATGTGATACTATTTGAAATTTATAGATTTTTTTCAATTAGCCTATCAATCAGGACTTTATTCATAATTCTAATAGAAAATGAATAATAATTATTTATTAAATTGAAAGTAAAGCATAATTTATATTGGTGGAAAGCTGAGAATATCCTTTAAAAACCGTTTTTGTTTCATCAATTATGGATAAAAAAAAATTCGTCAACCACATGGGCCATCATATGGCTTACATATCGCCACTTTTTGGGCCATCATGATCCTGCACATACCCAAAATCTACATATTAGTATTGTAAGAGAGGGGGACCAACCACTGCAAGGCCCTAGGTCATGAAAGGCCAAGAGCAGTAATGCTACCCTAACTTACCTTAGTTTAAAGGAAGGTTAGGATGGGAGGGATGAGAATGATGAGGACTATATGTCCTTTGACCACTTTGCAAACCCAAGAGTTGAAAGGAGACTAGACGAGTCACTTTTTAAGGTTAAATCTACATCTCAGGTAGCTCTCTTTTGGAGGACAAAAGCTCAGTTTTGGGATGAAAGTACGACGCGCTGGCGTCTCACAGGTGCGCTGGCATCCGTATGGCCAAAAAACTAGAGAGACGATGCTTAAGCCTTAAGAAAGGACCATCAACCTAGTTTAGAAGTTTCTAGAATGAAAAAATGAGATTAAGAAGAGTGAAACATAAAGATGAATGTGATAAAGGAAATATATTACCGCAAGGGTGACGAAGATGATCTCGCACAACAATCTTCTTGCCAACTTGCTCCAAGATCTCGCCACCTACACAAAATAAATAAGGAAAAATGTTGGGGGTTGTTTAGGGGTCTGCCTCAGTCAAACCCCCATTTTGGTGTTTCCACCTCCATGGATAACTAATTTTGCAATGATATAAATAATGATAAAGAAGGGAATACAAGCTACATAAACAAAAGACACTACAAAACAGTATGTGCTTACCCAACCAAAATGATAGAGAAGATAAGAGGAGCTTACCACCTCCTTCCAAAACGCTCAAGGCTAGTGGACGAGAAAACGAGAGGAACTCAAGCCTTTGTTGCAATGGTGTTTATCCTGCGCTCACACTATCAGAGTGATGGAGAAGTGGATTGTTGCTATGGAGTGTGAAGTGCTGCTACAAATCTTGAAGTGAATGAATGGAATGGAGAGAGTGCTCAAATGATATTTCATAACTTCTTCCAAACCTAAGAATGGATGAGAGACTGAAGAATATGAAGGAAGAAGATGAAAAATGACCATATTCGGGTCAGCCAGCCAAAGAGGGGCGTTACACTTCGACTTCCAATAGGAAGTGTAATGTCTCTATAGACTCCAGTCACAAGAATCTGTCAGGGATGTAAGTGTGCCACGTGGGCATCCCCGACACAAATTCTTCCACTGACACACAAAGTAGGCGCCAAGTGTGATGTGAGTAGCGGACTTAAGTGGAATTAAGCCTCCAAATTTGGTTTTCTAAAGTGTAAAGGGGTGAAAGGGGAATTTACGCGAGGGGTGCAAATTTTCTCCTATAAAATTTTCCCCCACTTTAGCGAGCACGAATACTGATGAGTGCTTTGGTAAAGTAGAGTAGTTAGAAGTAATAAGGTAAGAGAAGTATACTTGGACTGACAAGGAAGCAGAGCATAGTCTAGCAAACTTGGAAGTATAGGAAATGACTTCATAGTTCCATGGAACTATAAATCTAGAGAACGAAAGCACCTCATAGGCTCATGGTCCTATAAGGGAGGTATCCTTCAAGAACTCTCACATGAAGGAGACCGATCAAAGGGGAATCCAAAAATTTAGAGAAGGTGACATGTTTACTCAGAGATAGAACATGTTAGGAAGCAATCGCGTAGGCCAGTGAATGGAAAGTCACTCAAACCATCGCTAAGTTGTGAGAATTTCAAAGGGGTTCCTTGCAAACCCTTCAAAAGGAAGGAGGGTCCACTCAAGGGATGTTTTGTTTGAAAAGTTAAGTATAGTCAGGCTATCCCCAAGCTAGACGTAACGATGTGAAGTAGGTCTAGTCAGACTACCCCTGGACTAGACATGAAGAAGTAAGACCAGTCTAGTTGGGCTACTCCTGAGCTAGACACAAAGATGTGAAACCGGTTTAGCTGGGCTGCCCTTGAGCTAGACACCATATAATTTTGCTGAAATTTTTTGAAGGGATCCCTTGGGAACCCAATGTGAAAGGGATGGGTCTAGTCAAGGGACAAAATATTCAAAATCCAACACCTTCTTTCTAGAATCAATTTATCATCAAGGAATCCTTTCGAAATATTTTCACTTCATCAAGGAATTCGAAAGGAAGGATATGTGCGCATGAGAGGGGAATACTAAGACTATTCCCGCTTCGAAGGAAGGTTTCCAAGTCGTTTCTTTATGAACCATGATGAAGGAAACATGTTTCGTTAGGGTTTCAAGTTGAGAATATAATTCTAATAAAGAAATGTATGAAGGGTCTTCGAGAAAATATTTTTTTGACAATGAATACATTTTCTAAGGTCCAAGTATGTAGAAGTAATGTTGTCACACATGAAAGGGACAACTCAAGCAAATAAGAGAGAAAGATAAAGAGAAAGCAAAGGAAAATAAAACAAAAACAAAGGGAACAAGGGGATCTGGTTTCACGAGGTTAGATATGCCTTTACTTACATATGTAATAGGTAATCATGGTGTGAGGAAAAAGATCATCAATCCCCAACTAGATCATGAAGAATGCATGAAAGGCCAAATCAAATAAAAAAAATGGGTCAACATGGAAGGAGGCCTAAATGCTCCTGACATTTTTCATCATCCCCAATCTACCTAAAGTCAATCAAAAAAATGGAAGAGTGAAGATAAATATAGAGGAAGGCTTACAACACAAAAACTATGCCTGTATCCAAGCACCAACATGGGTGACGAGGTTCATCCAGGCACATATAGCATGATCACGGGGGAACACATCACAAAAAACACATCCAATTTAAAGATCAAGAAGAGGGTCTCTCCCTAACACTAGTCAACCAAGAGGTTGTCAATTTCCCACTCTAGATCATCATAGGAAGGATGACGAGCCTGAAATGGTGTAATGTTAAGGGGAGGAGCTTTTGATCCTCCCATAACAAGGGCCAAGGCAGAGGGACCTGTGAGGTTTTTTTCGCTCAACTCTTGTGGGTCTAAGGTCAACGACTTCATGAAGATTACTGAGAAGGTCAGAAATTCATCCACTGAGTTAAAAATACACTTAATAGGGGTGCCATGTTTCACCTCAGTGGGTGGAGGAGTTCACACCCAAGGTTCACTACTAGGCCCATCGAGAGACTTGGGGGTGGTGAGAAACTCATGGGAGGCCAAGACTGGTTCCATCACTAGGATAGAAGAAGTCAATGTGGGGCCACCTTTTAGGGAAGGTGGGCTATTCTTATGTCCTCCATTGCTGGAGGGACCACACTCTACCTTCTTCTTCACCGGAGGAATTGAACTCCTCACAGACGAAGCAAGGAGGGTCAAGGGAAAAGAGGAAAGGACCGTAGTGGATAAAACCAAAGTATTAACCATATCCAAAAGATTTGGGAAAGGTGAGAGATATAGAATGAAAGTCAGTAGAGGCGGCTCTGCAGAAGGAGCGATAAACACCTGCACCTTTCTAGGAGCATGTGTGCTCGTAGCAAAAGACAAAAGTGATACATATTTAGTCTGGATAGAGATAAAATGGGGGAGAGAGGAGGACACAACAGGAGGTGCAATCATCTCCTCCTCCTTCTTCTATAAGGAGGCTTGCTCAACTATGAGATCCTTTCCCCGATGCTTGCACTCGTGCACAAGGCGGATCCTATGACTCTTTGAACCAAAAGTTGGAGCTTGCGAAGGGACTGAAGGCTTCTACTAAATCATGGGAGTGTCCTCCATAAATGTTTCTAGTGGAAGGATAGACTCTTGGATGGGAATAGGAGGAGTAGGTTAATAAACAGTAGGATGAATTGACCCCAACACCTTAGAGGTGGACCTCTTTCTATTCGGGGGAACAAGAAGAGGTCATGGGGCGATTTCTCTGCACAAGCCTTTCTTTCTACCAAAAATATAGTACTAGGGTTCAGGGGACCCATTAGGGAGATCCGATATCCTAATCTTGGGCTTTCACCAAGGAGGCATCATCAGACTCAATGGGTAAAGCCCAGGCTTGTTCATCTAATAGTCTTCCCAAGAAAGGGGAGTAGACGAGTTGGCCTGAGAGGGAGCGAGATTCTCCTTTCCCTTTCAAGAGGAGGAGGTAGCTGGCGGCTCTACTACACTGAAGGGTCAACTTAAGTTGTCCCTTGCCTCCAGTCTTATACTTCTCATATTTATTGTAAAGTACATCTATTCTTTGTGGAAGAAGACTGATTGGAGTGGGACAAAAGTGATCCAATGAGTATCACTGTGAGATACCACCGACTGATATCTAGTATCATGCACCACGTGAACAACACCTTCATGGGAGAACTTAAGGAATTTATGAATTACGAAGGGGATCCCATTCATGGAAGCTAGCCAAGGTATGCATAGCTTCACCTTGAATAGGTTTGACTCAGGAATGACATCGAAGACCATGTCTATGTTCCTAGGTCCAACCAAGATGAACAATGTTATCAATCCATAAGGTTTAAGAGAAATTCCATCATGCATATGGATAATGGATTTTTTTTTTCATATTCCTCTCTTTGTAGGGAGTTCAAGAGTAATGTCTCCTTCATGATGATATTCACTCTACTTGCGGGGTCGACTAAGACTCCTGTCACAATTTTTCCATTGAGGCAAGTGGGAATGTAAAGCAGAGAAGGTTTGTCATTTGTTGGCACATCTTACGAAGTAAACATTACATTCAAAAAATCGATCGAAAGATGAGGAGATAGAGTAATAGTAACCATGTTAACATACACCTCAAGGTAAGAAACATAATCAGAGGGATCAATAATCATGTTAGAAAAATGTGATGGAAATGAGTTTGTGTATATCTATAATTCACCGTTAGCTTTTTCCATTGATTTGTTCATGTTTTGTTTGTTTCCATCAGGACAAATAGTACTGTCCTCGATGTGGTCCTATATCTCATGACATAGGCACATGTAGCATTTAATATTATGTTCGTTGACTCGATGGTACTTGAAATATGTATTTTATTCATACCAGTTAGGATATAGTTCCCTAACTAGTTTAGAGGGTGACAGGCTAAGGATCTTATCTTTCAATAACTTCTGCAAGATGGTTGAATAAGATTACAATAGCTTCGTAAAATTTCAGTCACATCTGAGGCCATTGTTATCCATAGTGGCTACTACATTTGCATCAGCTTTACCTCTTCCAGACATTGATATGACAAACCTCCCTTCACGACAGGAGTGTGAGGGAGGACCCCCAAATTGAACCACCCTCTATTGGTATTCTCGTAAAGCTACACACAAATTCACAAAATAAGGGTATTTTATAAGGGAAATTTTTTCTTGCCAAGGCCTTTGTAAGTTTCCTATGAACACCTTCTACACATTGGATGCAGGTAATGGGTACAATATTTGTGAAAAGATCACTTGATATCATGCTATAAATTCTGTAATCTTCTCATTGTCCCCTTATTTGCACTGAAAAAGGTTAGAGAAGGTCATCTTTGGTCTGATATTGGCTTAGAACTATCATATGAACTATTTCACAAGCTGGTCAAATGTAAATATGGATTTTTTGGGAAAAGAACAATACCAATCAAGGGTTGTATCTTTGAGGGATCAAGGAAATATTTTTTCCATCAATGCATTGTGATGGAATAAATCTATGCACAAGGTGTTAAAGGAAAACTCGTGTGTCTGTGAGTCCCCTTTACCACGATATTTATCAAATTTAGGAATCTCCATCCCTTGCAAGAAATGAGTGTTTAGAATTGAAACTGACAACGCGCTGTGTTGGAAGAAGGGCTGGAAAATAGGTTGGGTCGAGGCTTAGGAAAGGTTCACCAACTAATTCTGCATCTTCCCAATATTATGAAGAAGGGTGTTCAGAATAGGGTCATTAGAAGCCATAGGACCGCCAGAACCACCACCAGGGCCACCGCCTAGTTCGCCAACATGACTACCACCAGAGCCACCATTGATGACACTACTACCTATTGGACCTCCACTGGAGCCACCACCACTTCGAAGGCCACCACCATGACCTTTGTTGGAACTACCTCTGCCAATACCCCCTCCACTTTTGAATTTTCCACCACGAAAGCCTCCACCGATCATCCCGCCAAATCCTCCACCACCAGAGGCAACTGAAGGGGTGAAGTGGAAGCTTAAAGGGTTTATGTTCACTTTGATAGTTTTAGATTTTTTAGAAGTAGCAGGCACACTGACTGAAGGGACCACATCAATCATGTATACAGATGTATGAGGCATCTACATTTCCAATTGTCTCTCACATTCCTCGAAGGGGCCACCTCATACCATGTGATTATGGTCCGAAGGGGCACATGATTTGGCCAGACCAACAAGACTAGCCAGGAGTTGTACACTTGTTCGGTCTTTACCTACCATGTATTTTATTTAACTGATCACTTTAGTAGCCCTACCCATCTTCGGGTTTCTTTCCAGGTGATTTCCAATGCACCTAACTCTTTACTAAGACTAACAATGTATTCAAAAGGGATATTGATGGCCTCATGCTCATCTACGGATGAGGAGGTTGGTGACATAGAAGGGGTAGGGATGTGATTATTTTCCTCAAGGAATCTAGATTCTCCTCATGATACATGCTCATACATGGACAAACTGACCACAGAACTAGAGAAAAGGTCGATAGTGTAACTAGAAGAGACATTTGTCTTCTTCATCAGAAGGTGTTGTAGAATTCTCCTAACAATATGACCAAAGTTTGTATATATTGTGTTGTGAATCTCACAAACTTTCACAACACACAAGGGTACAATGATTAATAGGTATAAGAGAAAAAATTCAAAACACCAACAAACAGGTAGATGTTGGTTCACGTCAGGTTCACCAAAAATGTAAGAGAGGGGGACCAACCACTGCAAGGCCCCAGGTCATGAAAGGCCAAGAGCCATAAGGCTGCCCTAACTTACCTCATTTAAAAGGAAGGTTAGGATGGGAGGGATGAGAATGATGAGGACTATATGTCCTTCAACCACTTTGCAAACCCAAGAGTTGAAAGGAGACTAGTCAAGTCACTTTTTAAGGTTAACTCTACATCTCAAGTAGCTCTTTGTCATAGGATAGAAGCGCGGTTCCGAGATGACAGTGCAATGCACTGGCATCCGACAGGTGCACTGGCATTCATATAGCCAAAAAATCAGAGAGGCGAGGTTTAAGCCTTAAGAAAGGACTATCAGCCTAGTTTAGAAGTTTCTAGAATGGTAGAATGAGATTAAGAAGAGTGAAACATAAAGACAAACTTGATAAGGGAAATATATATTAACACAAGGGTGATAAAGACAATCTCACATAATAGTCTTCTCGCCAACTTGCTCCAAGATCTCTCCACCTGCACACAATAAAGAAGGAAAAATGTTGGGGAGCTATTTACGAGTCTGCCTTAGTTAGACCCCCGTTTTGGTTTTTCCACCTCCATGGACAACCAATTTTGCAATGATATAAATAATGATAAAGAGGGGAATACAAGCTATGCAAAAAAAAGACACTACAAAATAGTACGTGTTTACCCAACCAAAATGATAGAGAAGATAAGAGGAGCTTACCTTCCTCCGTCCAAAGCGCTCAAGGATAGTGGAGGAGAAAATGAGAGGAAATCAAGCCTCTACTGCAATGGTGTTTATCCTGTGCTCACACTATTAGAGTGATGGAGTAGTGGATTGTTATTATGGAGTGTGAAGTGGTGCTACAAAGCTTGAAGTGAATGAATGGAATGGAGAGAGTGATCAAATGATCTTGCAAAAATTCTTCCAAACCTAAGAATGGATGACAGAGTGAAGAATATGAAGGAAGAAGATGAAAAAAAACCATATTCAGGTCAACCAACTAAAGAGGGGTGTTACACTTCGGCTTCCAATAGGAAGTGTAATGTCTCTGCAGACTCCAACCGTAGGAATTTTCCTAGGATGTAAGCACATCGTGTGGATGTCTATGCACCATACTGGAATCCTCAATAGAAACACCTCCACTAACACACATAGTATTCATCAAGTGTGATGTGAGCAACATGCTTAAGTGGAATTAAGCCTCTGAATTTAGTTTTCTGAAGTGTAAAGGAGTGAAAGGGGAATTTGCGTGAGGGGTGCAAATTCGCTCCTATAAAAGTATAAACCCTAGTTGTATTTTAAGGTCCACAATATAAAAAAAACTCTTTAAAATCTAATATGGTAGGTTAAAGTGATGAATTTCTTCCTAAACTAACCCAAGTTTTAAAATAAAATGCAAAGATAAGGGTTTATAGAAACTAAATCTGAAAACATAAGATCAATCACAATAGTGATTGATGTTGCAAATAAATAAATCCCCCATAAGGGTCAGTGTAGGATCATGGGGGTCCAAACTAAGCCCCTAAGTGGTAATGAAAATTTAGAAAAATAGAGTTAGACAACTTGACATAAAAAAATGAATAGGTTATTAACATATTTTGAAAAATATGTAAGAACAAAATTTGTATCAAATTGAATGTAGTTTCTAAGCTACTAGTCCTTTTGTGGAAAAAAATAAATCTATTTTGTGAAATTTGAAATTTCAATGCAATAGTACTAAATTTTGAGGAAAAAGATAATTTAAAGCAAGTATATGTGTGACCAACCTAAGTACAATTTTTTTTTTTTTGAGACTTTCAGTATAAGTAGAGGACACATGCCTAAATGTGCCACATTTTTTTTTTGCAAGTAAATAATTAGTTATGATTTTTTTATAGAACTTTTCAAAATTATTAAAATGTGTTTGTGTGACCACTGTAACTTGGTCAAAAATTTATGAAATTCATTTTTTCTATCCTATAGTATGGGAAGCATAGAATGTGACACATCTTTCAGATTCAAAAAATGTGAAACAGTTTGGAAATTATATATATTTTTTAATCAACCTATCAATCAAGACTTTAGTTGTAATGTATTTAGAAAATCAATAATAATTATAGATATTAAATTCAAAATAAGAAATATCCTATATTGGTGGAAGATAACTTATTCAATAAAATCTTTTCGTTTCATCAAATTCGGATAAAAAAAGTCATCGGCCACAAGAGCGAACTTTGGAAAACTAAGAATATTTTATAAACACATGCTTTTAGTTGTTTCTAAGCATGCCACCTCTAAGAAAAATCCCAAGGCAACCATGAGGCAAATCTTGAGCGTGTTGATTTTGTTAAAAAAAATGGATATCCATTTATAACGGATATTTGTTGTGTCCAATATTTATAATATTTTGTATTATTATTAAGGGTGCTGCGACAATATTGGTTTACGATTTTTGGGAGATCCTGATTTTTTCTGAAATCACATATTTTTAGAAAATATAATGATTTAACCCTTGAAAATTTCCATTTAAAGGATTCCAATTGAAGAGGTTTTGATCAAATGACCTTAGATAAAACCCCCTTTGATAGAACCTCACTAGTTTTAGTTTTAAACCATACCAATATCAGATTCTCCTTCACTAGTTTTAGTTTTAGTTTTGATTTACCTTTTGGGGGATCAAATTAATTCATTTAAAAATTATTTTTTGTAAATATGTATTCCTTATTATAAGCTTCCCTAAAAGTACAATTTTAAATAAATTTAAATTGATTATTATATTTATTTTTTATTTCTTGTGAATGCAGGTTTTTCATCAAAAGTCAAGCACTTTGTTCTGCACATGTGGAAAAATAGTAGATTATATACTTTTTTTTGAAAAATATCGGTACACTAGATATTTAATTCCTTGATCCAACAAGAAAAATAAAATTGAATTTCAATACATACAAAAAAAATTATCTAGTATACGGTCTGCCTATGTCTGAATTGTAATTGGTTTGACTTCAAAACTTGATTAAGGAAAAAATATTCAATAAAACACTATGAAACCAAATGAAAGTTATAGATATCATAGTTACATATCTAAATTAAAAAAAAAAAGAATTTTATCCTTCATGCAAAATAATTTATGTTGTATATGGTGAGCATCACTCCTTAGAAATGGTGTTTACTAAAAAAAACTAGTTTTCGAAGGAGATGAAAAAAGAAGTGCAATCTGATTCCAATTTTTTTTATAAAAAAAATTATAATCTACAGACGAAATGCCACAAATCACTAGTTTGCATCATCTTCAAATTCCTCATGATTTAGCCACTATAGGTGCTCAAAAGTGAAGATTTAGTTAGCTAAAATTAGTTCAGTGTCTAGTTTGGCCAAAAATTGTAAACTAGTATTGTGGTATCACCCTTAATAATACATTCTCTAAGAGAGAGATAGATAAAGAGAGAGAGATTTCTCGAGGGAGAAACTTGAGAGTTATCTAGGTTGGGTGGGAAGGATAAAATAGAGAGAGACATGAGAGGGAGAGAGAGATAGAGGGAGTGAGAGACCCAAGAGGGAGAGGGCAGGAGGGATATATAGAGGGAGAGACACATGAAAGAGAGGGGGATGGGAGGGATAGATGGACAAAGATACGTAAGAGAGAGGGGGAGTTATATAGTTAGGGTGGGGAGGGAGAGACCTAAGAGAGAGGGGGGTTTGGAGGGATAGAGGGAGGGAGCATCCTAAGAGAGAGGGAGGATGAGAGAGGGTTGTAGTGAGAGAGAGTTGTCCTATGTAGGGTGGAAGGGCTAGAGGGAGAGAGATACCAGAGAGAGATGAGGTGGGAGAGAGAGAGACATAAAGACTTAAGAGAGAGAGACTTAAATGAGAGACTTGAGAGGGGGAGAGATTTATCTAGTTAGGGTGGGAGGGAGACACTTGAGAGAGGGAGAAGGGGTGGGAGGGATAGTTGGAGAGAGAGAGATGTGGGAGGGATAGAGGGAGGGAGATAAATGGATTGGTAGAGAGATAGAGAGTTATCTAGGTGATTTGGGAGGGAGAAATGAGAGAGAGAGACCCGAGAGGGAGAGATAAAGAGTGGGATGGATAGATGGAAGGATAGACTTGAGCTCGAGAGACTAGAGAGAGAGAGTTATCTAGTTAGGGTGGGAAGGAGATATCTAAGAGAGGGAGAGAGTGACATGAGAGAGAGTATACTATATATAATATATAATTTATATACTAGACAGTTATGGACATGAAATATAATTAGATATATTATGCTAAGAATCAACTAAGAAACCAATAAATCAACCTAAAATTAGATCATATTCCCAATAAAATTCTTACAAATGCTAACTAAGATTCCATTAAACATGTCACGACATTCTAAACTCAAATAAAATATCTAATTAACATAAGAAAACCTCATCCCATTGGAGGATTATTTTTGGTTAGATGTGGAATGTTCAACCATTTCCTAATCCCATTGTTGAAGCACAACTTTGGATGACCTTCAATGGTGAAATTGATGGAGAATGGAAAAATGATCTCAAAAGTGAAGATGAAATTGGCTATAGTCTGATTACTCAATTTTTTTATGGATGATTTACTCATAAAAATGAGGACTATTTATAGGATTTTTAGATGAATCAATGAATAGCATTGAATTAGATAATCAAGGGATAAAAATTAATGTGAGAGGATAGCATGGATCAAAGATCGACTCCATGGATAACTGAATTTAATGAATGACTCAAGTTAATTGAGACAAACACAAATCCTTAGTTGTAGGAGCATGCGCAAGATATTTCCATGTAGAGGGAAATGTTTGAATTCAAATTGTAGGAATATTCCATGAGAATTTTCTTTCAATGATTGGAGGAAATAAAAGATATTAGTCAATAAATTAATTAAGAAATTATTTAATTGTGCAAGGAGAGAGAATTCATGATTTTAATTAAACAATTAAGATCATTTCATTAAAAAACCAAGATTTATGACATTTAATTAAACAATTAAGATTATTTAATCAAATGAGAAGAATTAGGAAATTTAATTAAATAATTTACATTATTTAATCAAATAGGATGAAAATTAGCATGAAAGGGGTGAATTAATCCAATAATATTGATTATTTGATTAATAGAGGAAAATGAAGAATTTAATTAATCAATGAGGATTATTTAATTAAATAGACAAAAACGATCAAATCAAGATGGAAAATGATGTTAATAAATCAAATCAGATATATGGTATTGATCAAGACAATTTTAAGTGTCTAAAGTTTTCCCCTCTTTGAAGCGAGGTATCCATTACATTTGCTTCAAAGAAATGATGCTTATTGGACTAACTTTACTTCTTAGATCAAAAATTAAAAAAAAATCTTGATTTTTCAAGATCCCTCACTACGCCCTAGTGGAAGGAATGAATTCTAGTTTGCGACCCCCTTGAGAGATCACACAAAAATTCTGATTTTTAGGTCGAGCTCATGACAAAGATGCAAGACTAGTTCAATTATGAAGAGGATGAAAAAAATCCTCAAGATATTGATAAACCAAACATGGTAGGCTATTGGGCGAGAAAATGAAGATTTAGGGAAAAATCCCTAGGTCTAGCAAGGCATCCAAGGTGAAAAGCCTAATTTTAATGTGCATATATATGGGTTTGGGTCACTTTCAAGCTCATTTTCACAATCCTATTTGAGAAATTTGAGAGATTTGAGAGTGATTTAGTGAGAGATCCAACATAGCACCTGATGAAATGGTTGATTGTGTGCTTCCCTTGCATTGTGTAGATTGAGTTTGAGAGTTGTAGCGGCCAACCAGGGTAGGACCACCGGTATGTACCTTAAAAAATTTCCTTGTACATATTTCGAGATAACTAAATATAGGGTAGAATAAGAAAAACAAAGGCATCACTATTTCAATGATGATTTTAATATGGTGAGTGATGCATTGGCTAGCTTCAAAAAAACTTTTTCAATAATGTGTCACCTCAGAGAATTTGTATTAGGATTTAGAATACTCTGATGCTTTTACAGACAAACTTGCACTTTTGCATTAGATATATCAATGCAAACGCATAGTTTTAGAGCCATGCTTTTCCCAAATAGAACCACTTTTGAAATATTGCTACACTTTTTCTTTTTAGCGATGCTATTACTAAACAATGACACATTTTTTGATAAGATAGAGTGTTTCCCTTGCATAAAGGCTCTTTTACATTTTAGTTTTTTAGACTTTGAAAATTTCCTCAATTTTTAGCAAATAGATGTTGTGCACATTATGCATGTAGGAATTATTTTGTCCCCTACTTTGACACAAGAGGAGGCTAGGGATTTTAGGATAGATGATCAAATTTTGTGATGAGGAGGATGAGTTCTTGGGAGCTATCAGACTTTGTCATATCTATTATATGCCAAAGGTCAGGAATCATTTAGCTATGATGACTATGCTCGTAGAGCAATGGAATTCAAAGAATTCCTCATTTCACCTCCCGATAGGTGAGGTAACCATTAAACTCGAAGAAATATGGCACATTCTACAATTATTGATTCATGGAGGTAGAATGATCTATAATGGAGATCTTGGTGTTGCTACTATGTTTAGAGTATTGGGAGTAGATCAAATGTCAGTAAAGGGTGGCCAAATCAACTTGTAGAGATACCATGATCAAATTAGAAACTTGATTTTAGTGATCACAAGATTCATCATGGGGGTCTTGATGCTGGGTAGACATAGTCAAGGATTTAGCCTCAGATGGGGTGTTGTGTTAGAGGGAATTTTGGAGGACATTCACACCTACACTTGGGGATCATGTATCTTGGACACATTGTACCATCACATGCATCAAGTGGTCTATGTGAGAGGATGTAGCTTATCTTCTAGGGTTATATTGCTACATAAATGGGTTTGGGAGTACATTGCAGTTCTCAAACCTTTTATTTCTTTGCAAGATATAGATGAGGACGACTCTATAGTTAACCAATATGCAGGGATGAAAACACTCCATCATACAGGTGCAATGGATGTAGCTTAATGGAGGAGAGTCATAAATGATGTGATAGTATTAAGGTGGATACTCTAGCTAGAGGTGCAACCATGGGATGAAGACCAAGCTTAGTTGTTCTATGCATGACATAGTTGGTGGCTCAACAACTACCTGATCCATATCATTGAGAGGTACCTCTCTGACAAGGTTGTGGAGAAATTTGGGGACCAACAGGATATCCTAGCACCTAACTATAGAGTATTTTATGCATGTAATTATAGAGAGACCACTGCTTGAGGAACTCAAATAGTCCCTCAAGTGGCTATCAATGAATTTAGACTTGTTCCTATTTCATTAGTTTATGTAGGGGGATAGATGATCCTAGTATGAATCCAACTTATGATGTGTGCTTTGCTTAGCACCACCCCATTCAATTGATCAAGCCATTACGGTTTGATAGTGTATGTTGTGGTAGAGGTAGGGGAAAATTTAGAGGATAGGTTCCTTAGCATGATGTAAAAGTTCATGTATAGGTGTGTGGCCAGGTGGGATAGGTTCCCAAGTAGGTGCCTTAATAGCCACTACTAGTACAACCACATGTACAACAAGTATAGGTTTTGAGGGGTCCTAGTCTTCAGGTTCTACTTTACTAGAGGATTGTAGAGAGAGACACAACCATTTAGGAGAGGGATATTTCTTGCCTAGAGTGGGATTTTGAGCAAGATAAGAGAGACAAAAATGGTAGCAAATAAATATGCAACTAGCGCAAGAGACTACCTAAAGGTAGCAGTTGGAGATTGCAACACAAGCTTAAGCCCAAGGATAGGGCACCATGTTCATGACTATGATATATGGGTAGGCCATGGAATAGGCTTCATATTACTAGATCCTATATTATCGTGAGGTTCCTCAACATTGATGTCAACTGGATTTTTCACATAGGAGTGCTCTTGCACCAACTAGATCAATAGGTGGGTTGTTAGTAGGCCAGTCAATCAGAGGTTCACCACTCTAAAAGGAGGATCATGGGAGCAAAGGATAGACTGCTTATATGATGGATATTAATTCATTGGATCATTTTTGGTAGCCTAATGTATATTTTGATGATATATCACACATACTGATATGTATCATGACAACCATTTTTTTTATATATATGAGATGATTGGATTCAGCATTATACTTATTCTTAATTTTATGCTTATGCTCATGTGTTGTATGTATGGATGCATTATGGATATGATATGGATGGAAATTTTTATGTGATGCTTATATGATGATGATTATTTTATTATGCTTATGAAATGACATGCATGATGTATGATTATGCTTATGATGATGATGTAGATTCATGTGTATATATGGTATGATGTGATATATAGATGAATTGTGATTATGAATACAAATGGATGATTTATTTTTATATATTTTCTCATGATCTATGTAATGATTATGTAGTGTGTATAGTATGAGATGTATGTTGATGGCTTGTGGATGCATGATGGATGCACTTATGTTATTTTTTGTTGCATGTAATGATACCAAGTTGGAAATGTTAGCGTGAAAAGAAGATGGAAGAATAAGAGATAAATTTATTAGCCTCTTGATTGATTTAGAAGTCCAACAAATTAATGATTATTCAGGACCTTATTGGATATTTGATGAAGTAGGATAGAAGATACTACTTTGCTTCTCAGATTAGGCTGAATTCATCATAGAATTCCTTATTTTTGATATAGAAAATAGACACAATGCACCAAGGTATTGAAAAATAGGATGATGTTGTATCTAATGCATGGAATTTGACTCTGCAAACATATAGGAGTATGCTTTTTCATACCTGGCATAGGGAATTTTTTTTTATCATGTGAAAGAATAAGCCATCAAAGTAGGAGACTAACACACAAAAGGTATGAAGAACTTGATATGTCTTAGCCATTATTTCATTGAGACTATCTTGACACATGTAAGGAAAGTATTCATCGAGGTTGTGGGTATGTGCAGGATCATCATGGAAAAAACAAGCCCTTAAGAGGCATTAAAATTCAGAAAATCAGAGTTAGGCAACTTGACGTAAAAATTTGAATAAGTTATCTGTATTATTTCAAAAATATGTAAAAATAGAATATGTGGAAAATTGAATGTAGTTTCTAAAATACTAGGTTTATTTAAAAAAAATAAAAATCTATTTGGTGAAAATTTAAAATTTCAATGTAGTACTTCAATTTTAGGGAAAAAATAAGAAGTAGGTGTCTATCTAACCACCCTAACCACAATAAAATGATAATAAATTTTAATAATATTTTAGATATAAGTAGGGGACTCATGTTCCGATGTGATGCATTTTTTTGTAATTGTTTTCCAAGTAAATAATTAATTATGAATTTTTTATTACAAAATTTTAAAAATATTAAAACTCGTACACCTAACCACCTTAACTTGGTCAAAAATTCATGAAATTCATTTTTTTTTAATCCTCTAGTATGTGAAGCATAAAATGTGACACATGTTTCAGATTCAAAAAATGTGATACCATTTGAAAGCTATAGATGTTTTTCAATTAGCCTATCAATCAGAAATTTAGTCATAATTCAAATAGAAAATGAATAATAATTATTTATTAAATTCAAAGTAAAGCATAATTTATATTGGTGGAAATATGAGAATATCCTTTAAAAACCCTTTTCGTTTCATCAATTTTCGGTTAAAAAAAGTCGTCAGCCACATGGGCCACCATATCACTTAGATATCGCCACTTTTTGGCCCATCATGATCCTACACATACCCTTGTATTACAAGAACATCCAACAAGAAAAGAAAAAAAAGTGATGATCAATGCCCCATTCCTATCTCTCTAAATCATATTGATAGACATCATCAAGAGATTATCATAATAGACCAACAAGATAAATCATAAGAAAAGGTCAAAATGAACAAACAATCAATTTTATTCATATCTCTTGCTAAAGAATGTGATTAAAGTGATTTCCAATGATGATTCCCATTATAGGAAAGATTAAAGTTATTGGATGTTGATCAACTAATTAATTATAACTAACTAATAGGCCATTGATATGAATGCTTAGAACTGATATGTTTGACCATGATCAATACTCAAGATTTTTACGTTTAATGTTTCACATTTTGTTGATTGTTATACTTGTTTCTATTTGTGTTGCCAAATGGTGATGGTGATGTTAGTTTATTATGGATGAAAGTTTATTATGAGTGAAAGAAAAATGGGATGGATGAATTTATTTTCCAAAAAAAACAATGTTTTTGATGTTTATGAAATATTTTGAGGCTATTTTTGAACTTTTGAGGTTATTTGAATGTTTAATTTTTCCCATTATTTCAAGTTGTTTAGGTTTTTCAAAGGTATTTGAGGCTATTTTTGATATTTGAAGTTTTCTAAATGTTTTAATTTTGAAGTTTTCTAGCTATTTTTGTGTTTTCTAAATTTTGCAAATTTTTAGGGTTTTCCAAGGTTAGACTAAGAATAGAACCTAAAGGGGACTGACCTAATTCCTCAGGGGCTCATCAATGATGGCCTTTCCTACGTATATACAAAGACAACATAGTTCAACTAACTCTTGACTATTTATTATGAGATATGGACATTGATGAATTATCAGTTTATTATGATGGACTCCTAAACAACTAACCTAATGCCTCAAGGACTCGTCGATGATGGCCTTGCCTACGTACACATAGAGATAATGTATTTCGATAATCTGTACATGCTTTTGATTTTGATGTTTTAGACCTATTTAGGGGTTTTGACTTGATTTGGATGTTTTTGAATTTCAAGATGATTTGGATGTTTTTGAATTTTGAAATATGTGATTTTTTTAATTTTAAATTTACAAATGTTTTGATGTTTTTGGATTTTGACTTTACAAATGTTTCATTTTTTTTGGATTTTTACGATTATACGAATGTTTGAAATTGTTGATGTTTTTTTTTAATGTTTTTGGGATTTTTTGAAGATAATATTAAGTGAATATACAAGAACCCAATTAAATGTAGGTATAAGAATATTCCCCCAATTTGATATGATACTCTACCTTGATATAGGTAGGACAAACCAAACTTAGGAGTGTGCCGAGTAGCACTAAAGGGGATAAATACTCAATGGATACTAAGCTATGATATGAATGCAGATGGATGGAGGAAATAAATATGATAAATGAATGGAGGGATGGATGCATGATAAGAGTAAAGATCTAGTAATATATGGAAGATGGTGCTTATTTTCATAAGGTTCCTATTTACCAAGTTTTCACCAAGGTACTTTCCCAAAGTTCCACCAAAGCAATTTTATCTAGAGGATGATTTTTATTTTTACTGTTTTGATCCTTTTTCTATTTTTTTAATTTCATTATTTTTTTTGGATTTATACCCTTGCATGAGCTAGGCATATATATTTTTGAGATGTGTGTTGTTGATAGGATCCTACAAGGGTTTGTATTTATGGGTGGCTAGTTGATAAGCTATAGATCCATAGCTTTCTATAACAATGAAAGGTCCCAACTAGTTTGGCTCAAAAATTTACCTTGCTATCTTGATCCAATGTGTTCTTCTAATTATCTTTCGAGAAAAGGTATCCTACCTAGAAGCATCAACCTTTGATATTTTTGTTGTAACTTCTTCTAAGTCTATTATAATAGTATTGTAGGTGATTTAATACTTTAAGGAAACATTCATCTAAAAAATATAGCTCATTCAACTTAGATACTATGTATTCTTCATCAGTAATAAGATGTTGTAGTGAAAATCTTAGGGATGGGCACTTGACCTTAATAGGTAGGAGGATGGCTTTGATTCCATAAACTAGGGAATATGGTGTTGCACCTACAGGTGCACAAATACTAGTTTGATAAGCCTATACAGTGAGATTCAATTGTAGATGTCACTCATGACCAACTTTAGTGACCATTTTCTTAAGGATTTTAAATATGGTCTTATTAGAAGCCTCAACTTGACCATTTCCTTGGGGATAGTGTGAGGTAGAGAAGAAATGATGGATATTAAACTTTTTACATAACTCATGGAAATCCTAGTTATTAAAAGGTGTTCCATTGTTTGTGATAATAGCTTGAGGAACACTATAATGAAAAATGAGTTAGTTAAGAATAATGTAATGCCCTACCACGTAACCCTAGAGGATGTTGCAATGAACTACTCTGATGCACACATTTTTAATTTATTTTAAGTATAATAACATGTAATTTCACTTCCTATTGCCAACAACCTCTAAGGATATGAGACTAAGATTGATTTTAAACCCATACATACAACATCATAAATACATCCATAAGATTTCAACTACTTAAGGAATTAAATGCACATACATTCCATACATGAAAATTACATCATAACATTAAGAGATACAACAAGATTCCATATAACATTAACTTAACAAATAAGATTACATCACTCATTCCTTGAATGAGGTAGTACATACAAATGTGATACATATACAATCCACCACCTCAAATACAACTGGGCGGTAATAAATAACAAGATCCAACTAAAATAATTACAAAGCATAAAATATAAATGGGAAACCATGAGATCTACAACTAGAAATCTCGCCATCACAATCTAAAGATCAAGGGTGACCCAACAACATAGGGTGCACATTCCTCCCAACCAAGTGGTACCTGTAGGCCCACCCCCATGCTAGGAGATAGTAAAAAGAATACATGGCCAAACCAACTACCTCTAGACATAGGTTGATAGATATTTACTCAACCAAATATATGAACCAAACAATCACAAGTACAACACTACACACTAAACATGGGTTACATTGCTTCCAGAGATATACAAATCAAGTATGTTAAAAGAACCATACACAAACCAACATACCAATCGTTGTTGTAGACAAAGTGTCATTGCACAAATCAACATGGGATATCCAATGGGATCTTCCTAGGCCCCAACCCTCATCTTGGGATCTCCTGGAAGCCTTAACTGATCCCTAGCCCCCATAATCACTCATGCCAAATAAAATACCTTTCAAAAAGACAAGTTAGATGACCATTTCCATTCCAAGCCTTCCCACTCATTCCAAGCCCAAATAAGCACTTGATTCCTTGAGTGAGGCTAAATTATCTTACTTAATATGAAATACTACTCAATCCCATAAATGCTTTAATTATGTTTTCACTTGACTAACTACTTTTTAAGGTTATCTAGTTTACCTCTTTAGGGCTTTGGAACCTAACGAAAGGCACTCTTCTACTTGAAAACACGCAAAGAAAAACAACCTCCAAGGGTAGCATAGTGCACACAAAGCTAGATAAAATAACCCACTCCAATCCTAGGAGGAAACATATAACAAAATCCACTCCAAATGTTGGAGGCAACACATAACCTAATCCACTCTAAACAAGGAGGCACACATGAAAAATCCACTCCAAATTAGGAGACACAAATCCCCATTCGTGGAAACCGGGTAAATCATTGACAATAACAAAAACACAACCCCCATTTCCCCTTTTACTATTGGAAGTCTTTAAACAAGTCTAAAACAACTTCCCCAAAAAATATTACAGAGGAAATAACATGAAAGACAATTATAAAGGAAATACACCACTTTTGGATATATTAAATCCATTTCCCTTTCATATTGAATTCACAGTAAAAAAAAGTGCCCTAGTAGAAAATAAATTAATTAAGATCATTTTAATGCCGCTTTAGATACAAAGAAGGGAAATACTAATTTACAGATAACAAATTCCTCAATCATTTTTACGAGTAATATAAAAATTCACTATAAGTTAACTTAATCAATTTCCTCTACTAGTGCATATAATCATGCAACCATTTTAAAAATAATATAATTAAACTATATATCTAAATATATATATTTACAAATATAATTAAAACAAACAATCAACAAATACAGTATATATATATATATATATATATATATATATATATATATATATATATGTATAATATATTAAATAGAAAATCACATAAAAAAGATTGAAATCCATTTTATAAAGTAGGTGGAAAATTATATAAAATTTGCAGGTAACATTTCTTAAAAAAGGCAAATGAGTATGGGAGTGTCAGACTATACCAAGGTACAGTCAGCCAACCATTGTCCTTTGGGGGTTGCGCTGCCCATGGGACAATGCATCCCCCACTATGGTGGGCGTGCTACCTCATGGGCAATCCCCCCCCCCCACAAGAGTGTGGGCAGTGGGGGATTCAAACCCCCCACCAAACACTATATATTAAACTTCAATTTTATTTTTTTCTCATTTCCCAATCTTAAATTCAATTTCTCCAGAAAGTTTTTCGTCATATGACGATTTTCTAAACTCTAAAATTTTATAATTTTTTAACAGTATATATATAATATATATAATTATATATATATGGATATATATTTTAATATATATATATATATATGGATATATATATATTAAAATAAATTGAAACACCAAAATACTAAAATTGGGAAAAAAAATTCTAGAATCAATTTCTACAGCAAAAAAATTTGCAATCTACAGGAAAACCAAATTTTCACAGAGGAAATTAAACATATAAATTTTTCATGATTCCAACATAGAGGATAAATTTTAACAACTATCAGTAAACAAATCTTGAAGATTTAAAATAAAATTTCTACCATTTAAATCTAGGAAATCTTCTAGAGAGAAGACAACCTATAGGAAAATTTATTCCTACAGTAAAATTATAATTTTCTTCGAGAGGGATTTAATTTCCACATCACTAAATATTTCTCGTGGGTCTCACTAATTTTCCCTAAATTACTAGACAAACACTAACTAAGGTTTTTCCACAATTGATTTCACCTATAGAAGAAATTGCCTCTACAAAATAGAAAAAATATTTATGAAGAATTTAACTACAACAATACAATATTTCTCAAGCCAGACAACCTTTTCATAGAGAATTGTAATCTAGAAACCTTTCCCTTAAAACTTTAAAAAACAAAATAAAGGAAAAAAACCTATAAACCAACGCTTCTTGAGTATTTTAATCTGGTGAAGAGCCTCCTCCACAACTTCAAGCAAATGTTCTAGACAACAATGTATTCCTCCAAGTAAATCAATTTCCTGATCAAAAGAGTAATCCCAACACAACAAGAAATTTCTAAACAATCTTCTAAAAATGCAAGAATTACAAAACAATTTCTATAGCCAAATTCTTTTCCAAAAATCTCTAGATCATAGCAAGAAAATCCTTTTTCTCATTAACTCCCAACATGCAAAATATACTATGCCTTTCCATGAATAAGCTTTCCACTTCCTCACCCAAAGCAAAAATTATCTCCTATGAATTAATTTTCTCAACCAAATTCATTAATTTTTCTAACACTTGCTGGCATTTTCCAAATATCTTCAACAACCCTCTTGGCATAAAATCCTCTAAATTTCAAAATTAAATATTTAATAATTAAAACATTTCCCTTCAAATATAAAATATTTAATTAATTTAATTAATCAATAAATAAAATAATCCAAGGATTATATTTTTATTAATAAAATAAAATAAATTAATTTATTAATTCAAAAAACTCTAACATTTAAAATAAGCATAATCTAATAATAAAATTTTAATAGTTCAATTCACTAAATCCTCTATAAAGCATTTTACCATGATAATTTCAAGCAATAAAAAACACATTTAAACAAGCAAGACTGACTAAACTTGACGACACACTGAGACTAGGGTGTAGACTTGGAAAAAGTAACCTAGCTACTATCTCCCAATCAACTTAACTATTGGGCCAAAATGCTCAAACCTGTGAAGCCAGGTGGATTCTAGGTCATGTACTTGCAACCCTGTAAACGAGGCATCGATAACACATGAATATAAATATCATCATAAAACACACTGTGAAGAGAAAGTTGCGGAATCGTAGAGCCCTCACAAGCAAGTGATGCAATTTTATCCCCTTCACCAATACAATATCATGAACTAATAGTTCTAACATAAATAAAATACTCATGTGCAATAACCATGTTATACCAAACCAAGATTATACTTATCAAAGCATGTCAAATAATAGCATCAAGAAGAGTAACATCACACCATAAAAAATAGTCCACATCACTCTATAAATAGTAATCAAATAATAAGCAACACCATAGAGTATATCAAAGTATATGAGTAACTAGAAAACAAAAGAAAGCAAGGAAGAACACTATATGAAGCAAAGAGTAAAATGGAGGGGTATTACATCCTCCCCCCTAGGGTTAGGCTTACTCCTGGAAGCCTGCAAATAAATAGGGATATAATTCCCTCATCCTAGCTACATCCTGATCAATACCTCGAGCCCTGAGGATGAGCATCTTGTAATACACGACCACTACTGAAAGTCTCTACATCAGCTCCTTGATACCCAAACTAGTGGTTATCAGCTGTAGTATACACTTGATGAGATCTACTTGAATCACCTACCTGTTGATGGTTAAAATGACACAAACAACATTAAAACATAATATTTCTACTCTATTTCTCCTGAAAAAAGAAAGACATGTAGTAGCCTAACTCCCAAGGTCCTGGTAGTTGGTTCTCAATTGTCTAGTGTCAGTCAATCGGTTCATGCAACTGTTATGTTCAAGGGGCTTGTGCTGGTAACAAAATATTCAAGCAATGACTCTTTTTATCAGAATAGTTTCTATAAATCAATGGGTTTTTACATAAAAGAAAAAGATAAAACAAAGGGGTAGACCAGTAAGTATGAATCAAATTTTATCTAGTATCTGGACATATACCTTCAACAATGAATGTTTCCTAACAGATCATCAAACCATAAGATGACACAATCCATAGCATAATCTATACCACTGCATACATTTTAGGTGCTTAATTAATTTCACAATTACTCTTCACAAATATTTCAAGGGTTTCAAAAAAACACACACTCATTCATCATCAAGGTTATAGATCAACATAATTTTTAATAACTTCAACTCAATGACAATCTAATAAGATAATCCTTAAATCTGTTTCCTTCAAATGACTTTCATCATTCAAGAAACTCTTATGTTCAATGTAATCACTGCATACAAATAGATTATAACTTATCAACCTTATCAAACAAATAATTTAATTCTAAATACCATATTTCGAGAAAACCTGTAATTCTATTAACTATAAAAGATCAAGTACAATGTATCTCTATAAAATCACTGCAAAATTCTATCTCCTAGCATTCGGTAAGCCAATCTAATTCTCAATTAGCCGACCTTTACAATATGATACCCATCTGGTATTTATAGATATACAAAAAGTCCAAACTTCACTTCTATTTTAGGCTTTCCACCTTCTTAGGAACAACAAATTTCTTGGAAACTTAGATCAATTTGATCTCAAGTTCTTACATTATATGTTGAGTTTAACTAAAAATAGAAGATAGAAGAAAAAAAAAAGAAGTCATGCGCCCCCAAGACTATCAGTGCTCTATGCATGCAACATGCAAGGAAGATAAAAATCATGCATGTGAAGCTGGATCTGCCATAAACTCATCATAACTGGTGAAGACTTGCTATAAAGCATCCATCTCTGGCCCATCAATCCAGTCATCTTCAAATTTGATCTGATCCAACTTGACTACAGCAAACTCCTTCATACTTTTCACCTTTGTCAATTCTCTTCCGACAGCTTTTACTTCCTCTTTAACATCCATTAACCAATCCAATATTGACTCTTCTCCATCATCCTCTTTTTGCATGAGTCCTTTGAATCTTTCATCCCACTTTTCCTTTATTTGTTTAAAAGGCATGCCCTCTTTCGTAAATGCATTTATATCTACAATAATGGCAGTAACTGCTTCTAACTCTTCCAATTGCTCAGTCAAATTATTAACAATCTCTTGAATTTCATCCTTATGCTTACACAAAAAGTTAGTCTTAAACCGAAGTATATGAGAATTTTTCTTCACAAAATCTTTGTTGTCTTCCTCGAGTATGGATTGTTCCAGAAGAGTTGTTAGAGGCAATTCACTTACCTTTTCTAACTTTTGACTATATTCTTTATACTCTTCTACTTGTTTCTCCACTACCTCAATGTAATGATATATTTCTTTTACTAACCCTTCTGTGCCCTTGTAGGCTTCAAAACCCTCTAGCAAAACTTCACCCACTTCTCGGTTTAACTTGTCTACCCATCGGTCTACCATCTCCGCCTTGCCTTTCACCTGTACCAAATCATCTACCTCCTTTTTACTTAACAAAATAGGAGTCTCAATGGTTTTTACCTGTTGTGATCTTGGAGAGGAGACACTCTTCAAGAATGAATGCAACTGATCTAATTGAGCTTTAAGCTCATCTTTCTTTTGCTTATCCTTTATCATTCTTGATTTAGTTGTTGAAGTCACTACATCAATCAAATTCATTTATTGATTTCTAGTGGGTCTTCCCAAATTGAGCATACTCAGCTGATAGTCTGTTAGCTGCATATCCCCTACCTCCTTTTTTGTCATAGGCATGACACATTCAACAACTATCTCCCCTTTATCTGTGAGTCTGGTAGAATGTAAAATTTTAGCCTTCTTCTTAGGCTTTTTCTGCTCTATCCCCTTCATCATATCCTCCCAGTTGAGAGGTTGTGGAGATGTTCTTGCCCTTTTCTGCAGGTCCAATTTTAACCATGTAGGAACACTTGGAGCAGTAGTCATCATAGAGGAAGAGGGAGCAATAACTGTAGAAGGTGGCTGCATACTAACTTGAGATTGGGATTCAACCCTTGCTTTCTCTTGTTGTTCTTGTAGTATATGCATTTGCACGAGTCTTTCAGCCTCTTCTCTGTCCTCCTATTCTTGTATTTTCTTATCTTTTTCTTCTTTCCTCAACCTCTCTTCCTCCAATTGATTTCTCTCTACTCTTCCATTTTCCAACCTTTCCTTTTCTAATTCTTCCTTTTCTAGACCCTCCCTTTCCAATTTCTCTTTTTCTAGGGCTTCTAAATTTTCCCTTTCTAACCTTTCTGCCTCCAAAGTCTTAAGTTTTTCAGCTTCAACTTCTTCCTCCTGTTGTTTCCTAATCAGCTCTTCGACCTCTTTTTCTTCCTTATCTTTTCTACCCCTTCCTCTTTTTGTTGAGCTTCCTCTGCAAGTTTCAACCTAGCAACTAGGATTTCCTTTTCCCTCTGGTTTCTCGCTTTCTCCTCCTCAAGATCATGGATTTTTTGTATCAACTCTAACTTATCATTTTCTTCTTTAACTTTAAGCTCCTATTCTCATTGCCTCCTTTGCTTCTCTACTTCATCATCTACTGCCTCACTTTCAACTTGTTTTGACTGTAATTGTTGCTAGTGAAGTAGAGAATCAACTTGTACCTTTGCATCCATTTCTTTTTGTCTCTCCGTTGTAGCCCTTGCATTAGAATTTCTTGTAGCATCTTCAAACATCTTCCATTGTTCTTCTTGTGTTAGAATCTACTGAATACTCTGCTCTAGAGGCATGTTTTCTTGCAAATCCTTCTCTGATAGAGCTTCATCTAATTCTGTCTCAACTTCTAGAATTTCCTCCACTTCTTTTCCCTTAGCAGCTTCAGCCATGCTATGTTGTGCTCCTTCCTGAACTTCTTTACTCTTTTTCCTTGTAAGTGGGACTTGTGTAGATGACTCACCCAATGTGGGTGTAGAAACAATAGATCCGACTGGAACATCTCCTTCTGGTGCTCCTTCTTCATCCTCTACCACCTCAAGTTCTATTTCTTCAACATCTAGAGGAAGGAATTCTAATGGCTCCTTGGGAGGTGTCTTTCTCTTGATTCTCTTATATCCTTTGCCCTTTTTAAGAACCGGTCCTTGGGGAGCTTGAGTTCTCATCATTAACCATTGTATACTCCTATCCAAGACTGTCCTTCCAATCTTCTTGATGTCAATTTTTTCTTCATCATCCCAGTCAATTGGATCCAAGCTCTTGGTGCCAATATTAAAAGCTTCATAGGAGGGATCCAATACAATTCCATCATCCACCAATGTGTCAGGAATGTTTTCTTTAATACCAGGCTCTAACATGAGTGAGACTGATAATCTTTCATAATTCTTTTTCCTCAAGTCATACTCATCTTGCCGATTGTACCAAAAGTCTTCTAACAAATTAAAATGTCTAGTGAACACTGAAGGTAATAAGGCATACATCTTCTTCTTCGGATCAAAATACTTATGAGCTATATACAATCCCAATTTCAATTGTATCAACTCATTACAAACCACCTTTGCTCCCTTCAAGTGTTGATAGCTATATTCACCCAACTTCATGGGAAATTTATGACATCTCATTTTATGCTTAATCCCAAATTGAGCATTAACTCCAATAGCTTGATATACAAATTCCATTAACACCATCCTGTTACTACAGCACCTTGGAAGTAAATGTGGATGGCCTTCAAAACCAAATAACCTGAAGTATGTAAATTTGGGGTATTTGATGTACCAATTTCCCCATTCAGCAATGAACACCATGGCTTCCTGACTTAACTGGTATCCTGCATCTCCATTCAACTAATTGATGACCACATATAAAAATGCATCATTGACTCTTCTGAAATGATGAACAACAACCTAAAGAGATAATTGATCATAGTGCTCCCATACCTTCTTTTGTCCATCCAAGGCTCCCATTACGCCCACTCTATTCAAACCTGGGAAAACACCCACTCTTGCTACTACATAAACAATGTAAGAGGTCATAAAGAAACACTTCGTTTCTCTGATCCTGGTTAACTGATCATGTATGGCATAAGAAACAATCATTGACCAATCAAACTATTGTTCTCCTTTCAAGATAGTTTGAATAAAAGGAAACATCCACTCCTTGAAGTAAAATGCATCCCTCTTTCCAAATACCCTAGACAACATCACAATCAACCTTGCTACCTCTTCATAGAAATCTACCCTCTTTGGCTGATCTGCAAGCTTAGTTAGAGATTTAATTTCTATCTTCAACCATTTCTTGTTCAAGTGAGATTTATTCATTCCCTTATACTTACTATATTGCTCCAAGGCCTCTACCTCATTTAATTGTACCAAATTCTTTGGATCTAGAACATCAAATATAGTCTGAAATGCTTGAGGAGTGAGATTAATAATCACATTGTCTTGTGAATCCGTACATAGTCTTGTAGCAGG
>CM021106.1:311782912-311917677 GCA_007115665.2 Sequoiadendron giganteum
TATCGCACAACTTGACATGGGATATCCAATGGGATCTTCCTAGGCCCCGACCCCTATCTTGGGATCTCCTAGAAGCCTCAATTGATCTCTGGCCCCCATACTCACTCATGCAGAATCAAATACCTTTCAAAAAGACAAGGTAGATGAAATTTTCCATTCCAAGACATCCCACTCATTCCAATCCCAAATGATAACTTGAGTCCATGAGTGAGGCTAAATTATCTTACTTAATATGAAATACTACCCAATCCCATAAATGATTTAATTATGTTTTCACTTGATTAACTACTTCTGAAGGTTATCCTGTTTACCTCTTTAGGGCTTTGGTGCCTAACGGAAGCCACTCTTCTACTTGAAAAAACACAAAACAAAATAACCTCCAAGGCTAGCATAGTGCACACAAATCTAGATAAAATAATCCACTCCAATCCTAGAAGGCAATATATACAAAAATCCACCAAATGTTGGAGGCAACACATAACCTAATCCACTCCAAACAATGAGGCACACATGACAAATCCACTCCAAATTAGGAGACACAAATCCCTGTTTGTGGAAATCGGGTAAATCACTAACAATAACAATAGCACTAAACCAAGGGTAACATAACTGGGTTGACTCCAAATAAAAAACAACCCCCATTTCCCCTTTTACTATTGGAAGTTTTTAAACAAGTCTAAACCACCTTCCCCAAACAAGAATACAGAGGAAATAGCATGAAAGACAATTATAAAGGAAATACACTAATTTTGGATATATTAAATCTATTTCCTTTTCATATTGAATTCATAGTAAAAACAATTGCCCTAGTAGAAAATAAATAAATTAAGATCATTTTAATGCCTCTTCAGATACATAGAAGAGAACTACTAATTTATAGATAACAAATTCCTCGATCACTTTTAAAAGCAATATAAAAATTCAATGTAAGTTAACTCAATCAATTTCCTCTACTAGTGCATATAATCATGCAACCATTTTGAAAATAATATAATTAAACTATATATCTAAATATATATATTTACAAATATAATTAAAACAAACATTCAACAAATACAATATATATATATATATAATATATTAAATATAAAATCACATAAAAAAATATTGAAATCCATTTTTTAAAGCAAGCGAAAAATTCTATAAAATTCGTAGGTAACATTTCTTGAAAAGAGCAAATGAATATGGGCGTGCCAGACTTTACCAAGGTACAATCGGCCACCCACTATCCTATGAGGCCTGCGTTGCCCATGGGACAATTCGTCCCCCACTGTGGTGGGCGCATTGCCTCATGGGTAGTCGCAGCCCCCCACAAGAGTGTGGGTGAAGGGGATCCAACCCACCCCATGAACCACTATATATTAAACTTCAATTTTTTTTTTTCTCATTTCCTAATCTTATATTTGATTTCTCCATAAAGCTTTTCGTCGTACGTTGATTTTCTAAACTATAAAATTTTATAATTTTTTAAAGAGTATATATAATATATATATGTATATATATGGATATATATATGTATATATTAACATAAATTGAAACACCAAAATATTAAAATTGGGAAATCTTTTTCTAGAAAAGAGTTTCTACAACAATTTTTTTTTCAATCTATAGGAAAACCAAATTTTCAGAGAGGAAATTAAACATATAAATTTTTCCCGATTCCAACATAGAGGATAAATTTTAACAACTATCAAGAAACAAATCTTGAAGATTTAAAATAATATTTCTACCATTTAAATCTAGGAAATCTTCCTAAGAAAAGAGAATCTACAAGAAAATTTCTTCCTACGGTAAAATTATAATTTTCTTCCAGAGGGATTTAATTTCCACATCACTAAATATTTCTCCCGGGTCTCACTAATTTTCCCTAAATTACCAGACAAACACTAACTAAGGTTTTTCCACAATTGATTTCACCTACAAGAGAAATTGCCTCTATAGAATAGAGAAATTATTTATAGAGAATTTAACTATGACAATACAACCTTTCTCACACTAGACAACCTTTTCATAGAGAATTGTAATCTAGAAACCTTTCCCTTAAAACTTAACAAAACAAAATAAAGGAAAGACCAACGCTTCTTGAGTATTTGAATCTAGTGCAGAGCCTCCTCCACAACTTCAAGAAAATTTTCTAGATGACAATGGCTTCCTCCAAGCAAATTGATTTCCCGATCACAAGAGTAATCCCAACACAACAAGAAATTTCCAAACAATCTTCTAAAAATGCAAGAATTATAAAATAATTTCTATAGCCAAATTCTTTTCCAAAAATCTCCAGATCACAGCAAGAAAATCCTTTTTGCCACAAATTCCCAACATGCAAAATATCCTATGCCTTGCCATGAAGAAGCTTTCCACTTCCTCACCCAAAGCCAAAATTATCTCCCGTGAATTAATTTTCCCAACCAAATTCATTAATTTTTCTAACACTTGCTAGCATTTTCCAAATATCTTCAACAACCCTCTTAGCATAAAATCCTATAAATTTCAAAATTAAATATTTAATAATTAAAATATTTCCCTTCAAACATAAACTATTTAATTAATTTAATTAATCAATAAATAAAATAATCCAAGGATTATCTTTTTATTAATAAAATAAAATTAATTAATTTATTAATTCAAAAATTCTAACATTTAAAATAAGCATAATCTAATAATAAAATTTTAATAATTCAATTCACTATTTAATCCTCTATAAAGAATTTTACCATGATAATTTAAAGCAATAAAAAAACCATGTAAACAAGCAAGACTAACTAAACACGATGAGACACTGAGACTAGGGTGTAGACTTGACACAATTAACCTAGCTATTATCTCCCTTGGAACTTAACTATTGGGTTGACATGCTCAAACCTGTGACGCGAGGTGGAGTTGATTTCATGTACCTATAACCCTGTAAATGAGGCATCAATAACACATGTATATAAACATCATCATAAAACACACCATGAAGAGGAAGTTGCAGAATCATAGGGTGCTCACAAGTGAGTGATGTAATTCTATCCCCTTCACCAATACAACATCAAAAACTGATAGTTCTAACATAAATAAAATACTCATGTGCAATAACCATGTTATATCAAACCATCATTATACTAATCAAAGAATGTTAAATAATATCATCAAGGAGAATAACATCACACCACAAAAAATAGTCCACATCGCTTTATAAATAGCGATCAAATAATAAACAACATTATAGAGTATATCAAAGCATATGAGTAACCAGAAAACAAAAAAATCAAGGAAGGACACTATCTGAAGCAAAGAGAAAAATTGAGGGGTATTTCAAATAAAATTTGATATCTACTTCCATGTGATATAGGTCATTGGTATCGCTTCGATCCACTTTGTAAAGTACTCAGTGGTTGTGATGATAAACTTGTATCCACTGGAAGAGGTGGGATTGATCTTTTCTATGAGGTCAAGTGCCCACTGTGAAAAAGGCCAAGGTGTAATGATAGGCTTGAGCTCTTGAGAAGGTGCATGTATGATATCCCCATGTTGTTGACATTGTAATTATTTCTTAACAATTTGATTTGCTTCATGTTCCATGGTAGGAAAATAGAATCCTATCCTCAACAATTTCTTGGCCAAAGTTACACCACTAAAATGTAACCCACAGATTCCTTTGTGCACTTATTTTAAATTAGTTGAAGCTTCCTTTCGGTTAAGAAATCATAGTAATTTTCCTTTTATACTTCATCGATAAAGGGTATTGCTTAAAAGGACAAATTGATATGCTCTTTTGATAAAAGTATTTCTAAGGTTAGAGGTAAGGTTTAATAGGAGGATACCATTATGGAGGTAAGTGAATATGGCATGATACCATGGGGAACCAAGACCAAAAATTTCACACATGAATTAAGATTTGAGTACCTCAAAATCTAGTACGAGAAGTTTCTCAATGGGAAAATTATATTTTAAACTATTATGAGGAATGTCTATCAAGGATCCAATAGTAACCATCGCATTCATTGCTCACTTTTTGATCCTAGGTATTTTCTCAAAAGTTATATCAATGAAATAATCCTTGAAACTATCCAGCATCTTCTTATAGGGTGTCAACTTGTCATCCTTAGTTTGATAGTCATCATTGACTTGGTTTATATTCAACTGAGAATCTCCATAGACTTTTAACTCTTGGATCTACCATTGTATTGCTATTCTTAACCCTGTGATGAGGGCCTCATACTTAGCTATGTTATTTGTGCATGGAAAGATGACCTATATGATTTGGAGATGCAATCACCTTGTGGGATGATGAAAAAAATTCCTTCTCTAGACCCATGTTATTTGTATGAAACATCAAAATACAAATTCCATTGCTCGATTATGCTAAGGGAAACCACTAATTCATCAGGGAATTTTGACACCAAAGGATTATTTACATAGATGGGTGAGTCTACTAGTTGATTGACGATGACCTGTCCCTTAATGGATTTTTAATCAACATATTCTATATAAAATTCAGTTAGGATCATTATCCACTTTGTTGCATGACCCATGGGAGTAGCTTTTGATAATAAATACTTTGAGTGCATCAACCTTAGAAATGAGTTCAACTTAATGGGATAACATGTAGTGCCTAAACTTATGGGAAGCAAATACCACTGTTAAACAAGATTTTTCAATTGACATATAATTTAATTCATATCCTACCAAGGTTCTTCTAATATAATATATAGCCCTATCCTTTCCCATATCATCATGTTGAGCTAAGAGAGCTCTTAGGGATATTGAGGTCATTGATATGTAGAGTATTAAGGGCTTTCTTGCTATTGGAAACACTAAGATAGGTGGTGTTGCTAGATATTCCTTTAGTTGTAAAAATGATTAGTCACAATTCTGATCCCATTTATATGCCACATTCTTATGAAGGAGATGAGTAAATGGGTGACACTTATCTGATAGCAACATGATGAATCTTTTGATGGATTGGAGTTTCCATTGTAGGCTTTAGAGTTTATTGAGGGTTTGTGGTGGTTGGATATCCATGATTTCTTTGAATTTTAATAGGTTGACTTCAATTCCCTTGCATGATATAATTTATCCAAAAATCTTACCTATAGTGACTCCAAAGATAAAAATTTTAGGGTTCAACCGCACATGATATTTCTCAAGTCTGTCAAAAAACTTCCTAGAAATTCTAAATGTTCCTTCCTTGTCTTTTATTTAGCCAATATTTCATCCACATAGTTCTCAAGGGTCTTATGGACCATGTCATGGGTATGTGCAGGATCATCATGGAAAAAACAAGCCCTTAAGTGGTGATGAAAATTCAAAAAATTAGAGTTAAGACACTTGACGTAAAAATTTGAATAAGTTATCTATATTATTTCAAAAATATGCAAGAATAGAATCTATAGTAAATTGAATTTAGTTTCTAAAATATTGGGTTTATTTATTTTATAAAAATCTATTTGGTGAAAATTTTAAATTTCAATGTAGTAGTACTTAAATTTTAGGGAAAAAATAAGAAGTAGGTGTCTGTTTGACCACCCTTGCCACAATAAAATGATAAGATTTTTTTATAAGATTTTAGATATAAGTAGAGGAATCATTTCCTAATGTGATGCATATTTTTTTGGAATTTTTTTCCAAGTAAATAGTTAATTATGAATTTTTTATTACAACTCTTAAAAAATATAAAAAATCATATGTCTGACCACCTTAACTTGGTCAAAATTTCATGAAATTCAATTTTCCTTTTTTTAATCCTATAGTATGTGAAGCATAGAATGTGACACATATTTTGGATTCAAATATGTGATACCATTTGAAATCGATAGATGCTTTTCAATCAACCTATCAATAAGGAATTTAGTCATAATTCAAATAGAAAATGAATAATAGTTATTTATTAAATTCAAAGTAAAGTATAATTTATATTGGTGGAAAGCTAAGAATATCTTTTAAAAACCCTTTTCATTTCATCAATTTTGTGTTAAAAAAAATTCGTCAGCCACATGGGCCATCATATCACTTACATATCACCACTTTTTGGCCTATCATGATCTTGCACATACCCTCATGGAATATGAGGGTCATCACTCTCTGATAGGTCCTTTATGTTGACTATTTTGTGATCAAAAGTGCCACAATGTGGTTTTTATTTAAAGATTGAGTTATGATTCTTAAATTCTCAATTTTGCAACTAAGGGATTCAATAATTTCACTATAGTATGCTTGGGTGTATAGATCAATATCAAATCCCATCTTGTGATATCCAAATGGTATGTGGTATTTTTTGATGTGGATGTTGTACACACACACACCAATAGTCAAATAAATTCTCACAAAGTATTGTGGGAACCCACCTTTCTGGAGAGACTCCACCAAGAAACCTAAATCTAAGGGAAACTTAGCTTGATCCCAAGGCTCATTTATGTTAGGTCTTGATGCACTAGGTCCACTTAGGGTTTGTTGTAATTTTTTTCTTAAACATGAGGGGTATATAGTTGTTAAGAATTGTCTAGTATAAGAAAGATAGAAACATAATCTAAGTCCGATCATTCAAATGTCACTCGATTACTTCATGAAATCAAAGGATTTTCAATAATATTTCATGAAACTCAAATTACTTGCATACATTCATGTAAATTTAGTATTAAGCACTCAAAAAATTCATGGAATAAAAATATTTATAATAAAACTCTATGAATTTATAAATTTTAGAATTTTTTTGAAATATAAAGCATCTACTCCAAAATAAAGCATAAAAAAATACTAAAACATAAAATTTCTCCCAGGTATTATCCAAACATGCCTCAAAAAATAACTAAATCAAAGTGAACCATTATATACTTCTCTATATTTCTTTACAAATAGGCATAAAATAATACAATATTTTAAAGAAAGGGGGATTATTTGCCATGAAATAGTGTCACTATGCACCCTTAAATAGTGCAACACATAGTCTTTCCGATATGAATAAATAATCAGCTAGATAAGATTTCATATCAAGAAATATATTTGAATTTGTCTATGATATTAGTTAAAGAATCAAAATAACTAGTATAAATCAATCTTGAATCATAAAAATAGCTAGTATAAATCAATGAAACATAGATGCACACATTCACACAATGAATACCAAATGTAAGTAGAAACTAAGAATAGGAAAGACCACGATGAGAAGAGTTGCTTGGATCTGCTATCCAAATCTATCCTCACAAAAATAATGAATAACTTAAAATCATGTAGTAGGAACCAATCTATAGTAGACAAAAATCCCCAAAAGAATTTTTAGGCACCAAGCTATTGGAGACACCAATCCCCAATACAAATTTCTGAGCACCAAATCAATTAGGTAAGTTACCAATCCTACCAGATTACATAAATAAGATATGAATATCTTTAATATTGATTACATAGCTTACACTCAATCTAATCTACCTTCATACACTCTCCTACAAAAAATATGATCTTCTGATGATGGCACACAATGATTGAGATGTAACTCTCATTACATCACCTCAATATGATCTTCACTCTTCTTCAAAAATATAGTGATGATTAGTCATTGAATTAATTATAAACATAAATATATGAATTTCAATACTTTAACAATATTTCATGTGAACCAGGAATCCCTTAACACCATCCACAATTCACCAGGTCAACTAAGAGTGGGCCTAATTCAAATTGACATGAAATGTGTAGCAAGTAGGTCCTAAATCAAATTTGTTGCTATTAATAATAGATGATGTAACAAACTTCCTTAGATATCTTAACCTGGACCTATATTGCCTTCATATTCTTCCACTAGTAGGTACATGATTCCCTTCTCTAACACAAACACTTAGATGTTACTTGTAGTTAGCTAGTCAATATAGACAACACTCCATTACACCTAGCTTTATTTCTACTATATCTCAACCTCTGAAACTTTGGAAATTTATATAAAAAGAGTAACTTTAATTTAGGTCCAAATTACAGGCCATAGCATTCAAATGCAAAGAAAAATACTAATACATCATAATATAGTGCATGAGTAGAAATCCACAAAATACTTCTGCAAACACTTCTAGACTACTTCCAATCATTGGAATAGATACACACACTATATTTCAAGCATACTACAAGTAGTCTTCTTCATTGTTCTCAAATTCTCCAACATGAAAATGATCATGAAAAAAATACACCCTAATTTCAAAAACTTAGATATAACAAAAATGATTATATTTAATTCTCACTAATTGACTAGCATCACTTCTATCACATTAGTGCACACTTTTGACATCAATGATAATATATGTTGAATAATTTACATAAAATGGAACCCTTAAATATTGATAAGGATACTTTTTGAATCTTCCAAACATTATTTGGTTACTTTCTTCTCTCATATCTTGACTCAAGAATCATGGGTCTTGGCTGGTATTTATGCTTTGAATTCTACATTTTCTAGGGAGTAGCTATGAACAAAGTTGACTAATACCATTAAGAAATTACATAACCATAGATGGATAATTGCTGGATACTTTAATACCATTTGTATCCTTTGAAAAATATTTGAGGTTTAAAAAAATACTATGATAGCATGGTTGACTTGTCAATTGGAATTGGCCTACCCTTTAAAAATATTTGAGGTTTAAAATATTAATTTAATAGTATGGTTGATTTGTCAATTGGAATTAGACTAAATGATGTTGAGCTAGCTATAATTTCCTTTACTTGATACAATAAAATAATGGGGAGTGATCTTATTTAATTCAAGTTAGATAGGGTTCTTATTATTAACTCATGGAATTTTGTAGTAAATTTTGGTGAATCTTGAAAATACATTAATTATGATGGTTAATCCATCCAATCTAAAGATAATTATCATGGAAAAGTAGGGGCTTGAGGGTGGAAATTATCAATGGTTTAAGGGGTAGACTATAATATTTACATGCCACCATTATTTTAAAATATAATATAATGGCCCTTATTGTATTTTGCAAGGTAAAATATACCCATGATCTATAATTCTCATGGGGCTCACTTTTTTTTAAATCATTCATCTAATGAACCTAGTTGTACTCTACAAGGTAAAATGTACACACAATCTATAATACTCATGAGACCTAAAATTATGAGACCCATGAGCATTATAGATCGTGGATACATTTTACCTCATGGAATACAAGGGACACTAAATTATATTATAAATTAATGGTGGAAACTAAAGATTAGAAATATGATCCTAAAGCAACTAATAATTATGATATACTAGTGGTGAATTAATATAGATTTCTACTATAATTTATGAAATTGCGTGAATTTGATCTATCATGTATCAAATATTGTGGTGAATTTTTGAATAATTTTTTATAATAAAATAATTTCTTTGGTGATTTAAATATGACTAAATAAAATTTTGTAAAAATATGGTGATTCAAGTCTCATTATAGCTCAAACTATTAGCCAAATTTGGATTCCAAAATTTCAACTATTATCCAATTGGTGAATATTAGCCACTAAAAAAATCATTGATTAAGTGATGATTTTAGGCTGGTTAGCCTTTGTAACACTATTTATAAAAAAATTCAAAGTTATTTGTAATTATAATCAAACGTTTTCTTCATAAGATGATTTCCCAACATCAAAAAGGTCTTGTTTCTAGTTGCCAAATTTTGGATGCTACTCTTGCAATTCATGATGTCCTCCATTCTATGGATAGTAATAAGAAGGATATTATGAATCTTAAAATAGATATTTCAAATGGTTATGATAGAGTCTCCTATGATATTCTCTTTATTGTTATGAAAAAATAGGGTTCTAAGGTAGAATTCTTCAAATTCTTCAAGACTATGTGTCAACTCCTAAATTCTTGGTGCTTGTTAATGGCACCTCAAGCAATTTTTTCAATAGTGGTCATGGTTTGAGATAGGGGTACCCTCTTTCCCCTTATCTTTATATTTTTATGGTGTAATTCCTTGGAAGAAACATTTCCAAGATGATTGAGGTTAAAATTATTATGGGCATGAAGTAGCTTCCTCTCTTCCTCTTTCTTCCCACCAATAATTTGTTTATGACAATATTATTTTTGGTTCTTCTTGAACTAAATAAGGTAAGGTTTATAAATATTTACTTAATAATTATGTTGAATTCTTAGGCTAGTTTATTAATTATGAAAAAAGTGTCCTTTATTTTTGAACACTCATAATAATACTCAAGATAAGATTGTTAATATCATTTTGTGTTCTAGAGAAATTATTCCTACTATTTATCATGTCCTCCCACTTACTACGAATAAAATCACCAATAAAATTTAGAACATTGTTGAAAGAATATAGAGTAAAATTTATAGTTAGAAAGGCAAGCTCTTGAGCCTTGTAGGGAAGTATCTACTTTTGAAATATTATTTAAATAATTTTCCAATTTACTATCTATCCTTTTTCAAAGTACCTAAACACATGATTGAAAGGATTGCATAGATTCATAAAAATTTCCTCTAGTCATGCATAAATTAAAAGAAAAGGTTGACCTTCATTACTTGGGATAAAGTGTGTAGAAGAAAAAGAAATGAGGGATTGGACATTAGAAGTATTTAATAGTTTAATAAATCTCTTGTGGCTAAAACCAACTAGAATTTGTTTAAATCAAACAAGGAATATATTAAAATGATTAAATCTAAGTATATACACAATAGTGAACCTATCAACTTCCTCAAGGATTCCAACCTTCCCATTGGCTCTAAATCTAGAATAAAATTTTGAAGATTAGAGATGTCTTAAAAGAATGAATTTGTTGGAAAGTAGACAATGGATGGATAATTAATTTTTGGGAAGAAAAATGGATAACCAATTCCCTTCTCAACTCATCATCAATTTTCAAGACTTAAGAAAACCTATGATAGGAATATTAGGATCCATGCTTAATGATTGTGTGACTCATCAAGGTGAAACTTTAAAGTGGAGGAATTCAAAGGCTCTCATTTCTCAGCTAATTGGGGTTCAAAATATTAATTTTTACTTCCAACATTACCTTGAGGGAGTCAAAAATTTTCAAACCGAGAAGAAGTGATGAATTCATTTGGGCTCCTCACTCATCAGTCAATTATTCTATGGCTTCTATGTATTATATGGTTTCTAATGGTACTAATGATCCTTTTAATTATAAGATCTTGGGGAAATTAATATAATCCTTCATAAGTTGAACCTCTTTTTGTGGATAGAAAATCACAACATAATTTAAACCAAGATAACCTCATTAAAATGGCCTTCCAATTGCCTAATAGATGTTATTTATGTTTGGACAATGAGGGGACTGTAAATCACTTATTTTTCATTTTAGTTTTGGTAGAGATGTTTAGGAAATCATTTTTTTCCAAATTTGAGGGTAATTGTCCATTATGCCTAAGAATCTCAAGACCTATCTAAGAATTTGGAATTGCAATTCTCCTTTTATAAACATCCTATTATAAATGAACTTTGGAATTAAGCCACTCCTCATGTTTCTTGGATTGTTTGGAAATAAATAGCTAATAGAATTTTCAAGAATTATAGTAGAGAAGCTAAGATTGTGGCTATGATAACATGTAATATCCATGAAAATATGATTTTTTCTATCATAGACAAAACTAAAAAATATCCCTAATGCTCAAGCAATAAGAAAAAGTAAAAAATGAGACATTATAAGACATTATATAATATTTATTTCCAAAACTATTTAGTTAGAAATAAAAATAAATCAAAATGCCCAAGCTTAGGCTTGTTTAAGTTAAATTTTTATGGAATTTCTAAAGGAAATTTGGGTACTACTACCTCAGAAGGAATTATTTGAGATGATAATTGTGACTTGGTGGAGGGATATTCAAAATGTGTTGGTATAAAAAATAATAATGAAGAAGACACTATTTCTCTATGGTGGAGAGATAAATGGGTTATATAATTTGGTATTCAAAATATTGAAATTGAATGAGACTCCAAAGTTATCCTTGACTTGGTGAAATGCCTTCAAATTCCCCTTTGGAATTTATCAAAAATTATAATGAGGATATAAGGAACTCCTAAATCTCTTTTCAAAAATTATAGTATTAACCATATTTATTGAGAGGGGAATAAAATTGTTGATCATTTGGCTAACCTAGAGATTTTGAATAAATATTGGAAGTATTGACAAGATTTAAAATATCTCCCTATTCTAATGGGTGTCATTATTGATAGTGAAATAAAGTGATAGATACAATAATATTAAGAGGAGGGAGTTTAATTGGGATACCTCTATAATGCTAATCATAGGTTCTAATGTGAAGGAAATTAACTTATAAAATTTTAATCACTCATGTCAAGCCCTTGCCATTGTTGGTGTGAATTGGGTGTTTTAGATAACTAGTCCACTAGTAGTTCCTATTCACATGCTAAGTTTACTTAGTGTAGAGAAGGGGGATTCACTACTCATGAGTTTTCTTCCTCATGAGGTGAACTACCCTAAACTACTTCAAGGAACAATACAAGAGTTCTAGAATAAAAAAGATCAAGTCATGAAGATTTTTTGGACATACTAGTGGGCTCTTGGCCAAAGGACGACAACATGAAATACAGATGATAGTGCAATATGCTGGCGTACTAGAGGCACACTAGAATCCCATATGAACCAAAGCGAGAATGTCAAAAAAATGGCGAAGTGACTACCTCTACTCCAATTGTTAAGAAATATTGGAACATGAGAAAGCAATAAAATATAAAAAAACTAAAATAGAGTGAAGTAGAAATGACAATGATAAGGATAAGAAATTAATTTCTCACAACCATGCAAGTGATGAAGCCTCTAGCACGTGAATGTATTCAAAACCTACATACATAATATCTAGAGAAAGTGTTGGGGATGTATAGGGTTTTTCCTCAATCAAACCCCCATTTTGGTGTTCCCACCTCCATGAATAGCCAAATAGAAAAAGAGAGTGCAAATGAAATTAAAAAAGTGTGTGGTGAAAGCAAAACCCACTTCAGGGGTAGAACCTGCACCACCAAGTATGAGTGATAAAAGAAAAACCCGCTCAAGGAGGAGAACCATAAAAAAAGAGGTGATAAAAGAGATCCCATTTGAGGAGGAACACCAATATCATGAAGTAGAGATGAAAAGATAGGGGATATGGAGTCCCAGGATGCTCACAAGCAAAAGAATAGGGAGGTATCACATGCAAGAGATAAGGGCTGAAAAGAGTGTTGCAAAGATGTGAGAGTGTTGTTGTAGCAAGTTGTATGGAGTTGTGTAAGCAAGAGAGAGTGAGAAAGAAGAGGATATTTCAAGGTAGAACCCAGGAAGAGACAAATGAATTGAAAGAATAGTTTAAAAAGAGAGAATAGGAGGGAAAAGAAGCTTCTAGAGCCATTTCAAGGCATTCCCAACCATTATCATTGAGAAAATGAGGTGATAAGTGGAAAACATGCTCAAAGGTAGTTTTTTGAATTTTGAAATGTCATAAGATAATAGCATGTTTCCTAGACATCCACATGTTGCACTATTGTCTAGACACATCACGCTACAAAATTACATGAATGAGAAAAGCATAAGGTTCAATGCAAATCAGACACACAAGGGTAGTTGCTGAAAAGTGGTGCTGGAGCATCCTAAGAAGGAAAACAAGGCTAATGTAGGGGCTAAAAGGAGCCTACACAATATGCTAAGGGAGTGGATACTAAAGAAGATACAAGAATGTATGTGAAATAGCAAGGGGTGAAATTTTACGACTATACATATTGCCCCCACTTTAGTGGGCTATTGAATCTATACTAATATGCATGCTAAAGGAAATATACTAAACATAAATAACATCATATGCTAAAAGGACAATGTAGAGGAATCATACAACTCTTCAAACTATGAAAGCATGACCCTAGGTTGAAGACCTACAAAATAAATGCATTAGAAAAGAAAAACCTACACCAAACAAAATTGTTAGAAAATGAAAAATAAAGGATCTGGTTCAACAAAGTGAAAGAGACCTCAATGTAAAAGGTTGTCTCAATACTATGCATTGTCCCCAAATGAAAAACAACACATATAATAATTATAAAATGAAGAAAGGAAGAGAATATACTCAGGATGAAGAATATGCAAATATTCAATCTAGTATATACAAAAGAGAAGAGAAGAGAAAGAAGAAGGCTCAAGAGAGATAAAGAAGGAGGAAATTTTTTTTCGAGAGAGATGGCTCCATAGGTCCTAAAATCCAAGGAGAGTTGAACAAAAGGACTTCATAGTTTTGTAGAACTACGAAGTTGTACAAAGTACACCGATTGGCCCTTAGACCAACGATGGACAAATCTCACAAGATGAAAGTGCCTTACAAGCCCATATACCTGCAAGGAGGTATCCCTCAAGATCTATCACATGAAGGAAACCCAAAGAAGGGGACTTTGCAGAGTCAGACTGAAAAGAGGCTTTATAGGTGCACCTACAAAGTGACATTTGTACCTATAGATAAAGCATGTATGAAAACAAAGTAGCCACATAGGAAGACAAGTGAGCGGTCACACAAATCATCAATAAATTGGAATTATTTCAAAGGGATCTCTTGGGAACCATTGAAAAATAACTGGGTCCACTCAAGGGATGCACTATTTGGAAAGCAAGGTCTAGTCGAGCTGCCCTCAAGCTAGATGCAAGGATATGAAATAGGTCTAGTTGGGTTACCCCCAAACTAGATTCCATATAATTCATTTGAGATAGAAAATTTCAAAGGGGATCCCTTGAGAAACCTTCAAGAGAAAAGGGATTCCACTCAAGGGATGCTCTAATTGAAACATAGAGAAGAAGAGAGGGGGTACTTAATAAGGATGCACATCTTCAAAACAAGTTATCATTGCCCCCAACATATAGGGGAGGATAACCATGCAAGATACTCAAAACATATAGGATGGAGGTAGAACTCGACATCACTTGTCATTTGAAGAATAAAGAGGTGCATCAACAAATAAATGAGTGATGAAACCTGAAAAAAGAAGTTGTATTTTATCCTTGAAGGCCTTACATTCACTAGTGGAATGGATAGGCACTCAATGGTATGCATAGAAAGAATGTTTTTCTTTATTATGTTTATGAGATTTCTTACATGTAGGAGAAGGAAGAGTAATTAAGTGGGCTTTGAGAAGCCTCAACAAAATAAAATCTTGATTGGACAAAGGATGGGGAGCAAGAAGCAACCCTTTCTCTTGTGGAGAAAATCTAGAATGATCACAAGAAGTGGATATGAAGATAGAAGGCAAAGGAGAATGGACCAATCCATGAGAATGAGGTTGAGCATACATCATATCAACATTCAACTATGGTTTATGTCAGATTTTTCATTTGCGAAACCAAGCCTCAAATTATTCTTATGAGGTGCACATTCTCTAGGGACCTAAACACCTTGTTTGTTATCCCCACAACCTTTACACCCATAACCATATTTAGAGATGAGCTTATAGACAGGGCCATAACATGTTTGCAAATCACAAGAAGAGGGGGATCTATATAGAGAGTATTATTCCAGCAAGAGGGAACATACTCTTCTATGGGATCACCATCATCCTCTTTAATAGGACAACCAATATTGTCCTCTTTAGCAGAAGCATAATCATCTTATTTAGAAGGAGGATGAACATTAAGAAAATTACAATTTATATTCACTTTATCTCATGATGCAAAAGAGTAATCATGTTTGATAGTGGGTTTGGATGATGCTATTGAAATATCTAAGTGGATCAGGTTGAATTTATGCTCTCCATTGAAGGATTTTTTAAACTCTGAAGAACCCCAATCATCACCAAGATATGAATTTTCTTGAGAAGAGGTATAAGGAGTAGACTTAAGATTTCTTGCTTCAAAAGGATCTTCTTTAGGGACATTTATCTCAAGAGTATCCTTTGTAGTAGGTATTGTTGGAGTAAACATCGACACTTTGGAAGATACTAAAGGAATAAGAGTAGGCACAACCAAAACTTGATCAACAACCGCCATCTCACATAGGTGCATGACATCAGAGTCACACTTAACCATGACTACTCGATTGTTGCAAATGAACTTAATATATTTATGTAAGGTAGATGGGACCGCACCCATAGCATGAATCCATGGTCTACCAAGAAGAAGATTACATGGTATTTTTTCTAACATAACATATACAAGGGTGGGTAGAGTAATGGGTCCAAGCTACAAAGGTAATACTATTGTACTTAGAGCTTGTCTCCCAGCATTATTAAACCCACAAATAACAACAAAAGAAGCATTAAGAAAAGATGAATCAATATTAATCTTAGGAAATAGATCAATGCTGTAGATATTAAGCACCAAACTGAAATCAACAAGAGTGTGACTAATGAAAATTTTATTAATGTTAATTCTGATCATTAAAGGGTTTGCTTTATTTTGTAATTTTGGAGGTGGGATTTCTTATGGATAGAATGCAATATTCGATGATCTACATGAATATAAGCTATCAACGCATCATCATCTATCGTCCTAGTGGAAGAAGGTGAGAGGATCATTTTCAAGGCTTCCTGAAGCATACCTTGATAAACCAGGGTAGACTGAAGCAAGTCCCATGGTGATATCTTAGCTAGAGTAACCTGAGGTTGCTCGATAATACCATTATTACTAGGTTCTTTAGTTGTAGGTTTAGGTTATTGAACAAGGCTTGGTTTTTTATTCATACTATTCTCATAAGTATGGGCTACCATTCTATAAGAGGGAGCCTTAGAAAGATCAAGAGAATCACCATAAAATGGAACACTATCAATGGAACAAATCCATTTAGGAGAAGGACTAGCTAGAGTCATGTAAATGAATTGTCTCTTAGGCCTTTGAGGGGAAACTAAGACATATATTACATTTACAAAATCATCAGAACTAGTAGAATAATTATTTGAAGACATATTCTCAACATCGATCAAAATAGGATCAAATGTGGAAGGATATTCATCATTCGCTAATGCGTCATCTCTAGAGGAGAGTGCATTGGAATAGATAAGAGAATCATCATTCATAGATGCATCATCTCCAAAAGAGAGTGCACTGGAATGAATATAAGGTAGAGTGAAATTAAGAAAGGTATCAATGATTTGATCTTCTTGCAACAAAATATCCTCCAAAGCAAGAGGAATTTTATGAGAAGGATCAAAGATATCAAGTGACATGGGTAAAACCAAGTCACCATCATATGCATGAAATTTAACATCATAAAAAATTTGAATAAAACTAGATAATGAACTCATAAAAGAGGATATTAAACTCATTTTGTATTTTTTTGGTATTTTCTATGTTCTAGTAATTTTCATTTTCGAAGAAAAAATTGAGTTCAAAACTTGTGTCAGTCCCTAAAATTTGATAGCTGAAGGCATTGTATTTTAGGGACTAAATTAGTTCTCTAGGATACCTTTCCAATGGTCCAAATAGTTCTGAATTTCGAGCATCAAGTCAAAATTTATGACCCCTCCAAGTAGGGGTAAATAAATTTTTAGTTTTCTAGTTCATGTTAGGTTCACCAAAATGTAGAGAAGTGGGATTCACTACTCACGAGTTATCTTCATTTAGAGAGTCTCACTGGGTGAACTGCCCTAAACTATCTCAACGAACAACATGAGAGTTCTACGATTAGAAAGAGAAAGTCACAATTTTTTTTTAACAAAATAATGGGATCTTGGACAAAGGATGCCAACATGGGATACAAATGACAGGTTGGTGTGCTAGCATCCTAGAGGCACGCTGACATCTCATGTAGACCACAGAAGGATAATTTCATAGAAATGGTAAAGTGACTACCTCTACTTTGATTGTTAAGAAATCTTGGAACGTGAAAAGCAACATAATATAACAAAACTAAAATAAAGAGAAGTAGAAATGAAAATGAGAAGGAGAAGAAAGAAAGTGCTCACAACCATGCAAGTGATGAAGCCTCTAGTAGGTGAATGTCTTCAAAACCTGTATACATAATATCTAGAGAAAGTGTTGGGGCTTTATAGGGGTTTGCCTTAGTTAAACCCCCATTTTGGTGTTCCCACCTCCATGTACAACTAGATAGAAAGAGATAGTGCAACCAAAATGGAAAAAGCATGTCGTGAAAGAAAAACCCATTTTAGGAGTAGAACTTGCACCACCAAGTATGAGTGATAAAAGAAAACCCCACTCGAGGAGGAGAAATTGTATCACAAAAGAGGTGATAAAAGTAATCCCCGCTCGAGGCAGAAAACTCATATCACAAAGTAGAGATGCAAAGATAGGGGATTTGGAATACCAGAATTCTCACAAGCACAAGGTAAGGGAGGTATCAAATGCAAGAGACAAGGTCTACAAAGAGTGTTGCAAAGATGCGAGAGTGCTAATGTAGCAAGTTGTATAGAGTTGTGCAGGCAAGAGAGAGTGAGAAAGAAGAGGAGAGTTTAAGGTAGAACCCAAGGAGACACAAATGAATTGAAAGAATAGATTAAAAATAGAGAATAAGAGGGAAAAGAAGCTTCCCGAGCCATTTCAAGGTGTCCCGAGCCGTAACCATCGACAAAATGAGGTGAGAAGTGGAAAACATGCTCGAAGGTGGTCATTTGAACATTGAAACTTTGCAGGATGATAACACATTGCACAAATGTCTACGTGCCACACTAGTGTCTAGACACATCATGCTAAAAAATGACATGAACGGGAAAATAATAAGGTTCGATGCAAAGTAGACAGACAAGGGTAGATGCTGAAAAGGGGTGCTAGAGCATCCTACGGAGGCAAAAAGGATGATGCAAGGGCTAAAATTAGCCTACACAAGATGCTAAGGGAGTGGACACTAAAAAAGATATAATAAAGTATGTAAAATTGCAATGGGTACAATTTTATGACTATACACTTAGGTCCTAGGAATTTTCCAAAATATTCATCGAGTTGCAACCTTACAACTTGATTTATGAAAAACCCTAAAATGACAATAATTCACTAAATATTAAAGATCCAATAATAATTTTTTATGGTAGCCTCTTAAGATGATTCCCGACCTTCAATAAATAAATTATATAAAATTTCCAAACCATTTGAAAGATATTGTAACATTATCGATTGTGCAACAAAATTAGATTCACTAAGTTTAATCTCAATTAACTATGTTCAAAGCTGATAATTTTTTTCTTCTATTTCAAAGATAATATGCATATCTAAAATAACAAATATTCTGAACTTTCTATTTGAATTATAATTTAATGCACATTTAAAATATATAAAGATAATATTTCTTGAATTACAACTTTCATAAACATGGATATAAGAAAACATACATAGCTCCTTGAGCTTTACTAGCACATAGTGACAAATGGTCTAGGGAATCCCCTACAAATCTTGACCACCAATGAGGAGAAGCATCATTCAAGCACTTTTTTGCCAACGATAGACTCAAATGCGGTCCCCTGCACATCTGCCACATATGGCAAGATGGCCCTTCCCTTCGATGAAGAGATTGGTTGGTAAAACCCCATAAAAAATAGCCTTCCCTAGCTTAGTGGTGTGCCCTATAATTATTGAACCTAATCATATGGTAGGTACAACTACAAGTATGGAAATCCCAAACTAGAAATTTTCTAAAACTGAACACAATGAGCTGATAGTGTAAATAGTGGCAACTTACACTACTTTGGCCAAAGTTTTATATAAAAGAGTAATCCATTCACCCACTATCCTAGGTCAATTTGTTTAATGACCATTCATATACTATTCATAAAGAATTCCCTCCATTGGGTAATTGTTAACTCTAGGAACAACCTATCATTTTTATAACATTAATGACACATAGGAAATTCCCTCCATTGGGTAATTATTTACCCTAGGAACAACCTACATTTATAACATTCCTACTAAGTAAACATAATGCCTAGCTAAAACCTTCATTGGATAACCTACTTCAAATGTAATTAAAGAACTCTCTAAAGTTCAGAATCACAATAACATGAAATGAATACAACATAAGATTATTTTGAGCTTTATCTAACCATAGTTTATAATACTAAGAATACAAAAACTCCTTAATATTGGAGTATGTACAAACATTCAAGTAAGATAAAAAGTAAATTAAAATAAGACTCTTTCAATATCATAATCCTTTTCCTATTTTAGAAAATTAATGCTCTTTCCATACCAAACATCAACAAATTTTAATATTTTCAAAAACATAAAGAATATAAGAAAGAAGAATAACATGCCTTCTATGTGCTAAATCCAAAGATATAATTTGACTTCTGAGCTCAATTTACTCCAAGTTTCAACAAAAAATATCCAAACCACACTCAATAATACTCACTTAATCTCACTAATCTCACCTCACAACAACTCTCAACTCACTCAAGAATAACTCAGAATGAAAACAATAGAATGCAAGTGAAACAATGCATCCAAATGAAGTATCCTACGCTCCTATTTATATAGAATTGTGAGACTTATTTTCCTATTAATAGGATTTTCACATTGACACTTCTCAACTATATGGTTGACTGAACAATTCAACTTCAACTAGTGGAAAAATTCTAAAATAATACTCATCAAAATAGAACAACAAATCGAATGAAAAAGGGACAACAAGAGTTTATTTGAGAAATGCAAGGATGAAAACCAAACATGTCGACTTCCAAATATGATAGAAAAACCATGACTTATTTTACCTTTTACCTATTCTTTCATCACTAGATAATTCATAGTAATTTAGACAACTAAACATAATGCATATTCATATTTTGGTGCCACCTAGTTCTTTCCATCATGCATTTTTGGTGTTTCTATTTAAAGACTAAGACAATGACTAATTTTCATTCAAAAAAATCTTAATTTTTTTGACTATGTCTTCAGACATTGTGCATTGTAATAATAGATCAGTCAACTCACATTTAATGATCAATGCATTTCATATAGTGCATACTATATGTTGTGATATCATTTATGCATTGCACACAATATATATGACATTAAATCCATGATTTATTTCATTGTAACTTCAACACTTAATAAAAACAAATAGCGCTTTAATCATATCAAAACACACACACACACACACATATATAGATATAGTTATAAACTTCACATAATATAAACATATATATCATTTGATATTTTGATAGCATTTATTCATGTTATCATTTTAATATATAAAAATATATGTATATATTTATATAAATATATACATATACACATAGATATATTGATATACTCAATATGTGTGTATATATGTATATATATATACATATATCTTAGATATATATACATTTTCTTATTCAAACAATAACACATATTTACAAACTCATCGATAATATATATGCACATGATGTATATATACATATATATACATATATATACATATATATACATATATATACATGTCTTATCATCCTTTCAATATTATCATGCCTATGAGAAATCCATCCATGAGCATGCATGGGTATGTCTACCTATGTATACTCATGTATGTATTAACTCACATGTATGGGTCTATCATTGACATGTCCATGTATACATATATATACATACCATCTATATATATCTTATTGATTAATTTAAGAACATATAAGAATAATTCACAAGCACAAAGAAAACCTAACAATATCACAAAAATATCATTCACATCAATACATAAACCTTCCTAAATTCAACCATAAACAAAAATAAGGGATAAGTTACCAATTTCTTAAACTATGACTCAATTGGACCAATCTATATGTGTGTGTGTGAAAAATATCAGTTAGATTTCATTTAAGGGTTAATCCACCAATCACTTTTCTTGAGTGATACTTCCCCTCCCTTCCAGAGGCTTGATCCCTACATCTGCATTCAACTTAGAACAAGGAAATGGTAGTTAGTTTTTCATCAAAATGATCATTTTTATTAACCATTTCATAATAAGACTACTAGATTAAATCAAAATTCTTAACATTTAATCATAACATCAAATCAATCTAACTTCCATTCATAATTATTTTTATCTCAAAAATAAAAATATAAAGAATAACCCCTATTTATTTCTAAGATATTTCTAAAAATATAAATATTTATAAAAAAATTACTGTTTTTGACATAAAAATAAAATTTATGAAAAACCTAAAATATCATAACACCAAATATTAATGATCTAATCCTGATTTTCTTATTGGAGCATCATGATATCATTCCCAACCTTCAATAAAGATTGTTTAGAAAATTTTTCATCCATTTCAAAGATATGATAAAATCTTTGAAGATACTGGGTTTTTCCTTCAACCTACAAAATTTATCTCCGAAACAAATTATGCATAATGTATACACCCAAAATAATACCTAAATAAATAAATACTTGTTATTTATTTAACTTAACCTATGTTTGTTATCCTGATAATTAATTAAATAAATATTATTTATTTAGTTCATTAATTTACTTTTATCCACCACCTTTAATAAAATAAATCTACATTTATTTAATCCCACATTTATCATTATCCCGTAACCTTTCTTAAGTTAATCAATTCTTGATTAATTAAATTTATCCCTATCCTAATCATTAATATCCCATTCTCCAAATTTTAACTCCATCCAAGTTAATAAACCCTTGGTTTATTAACTCAACCCATCCTCATTAAATCAATTAATCCTTGATTAATTGATCTAAAAATCATCCGTATTCCTCATTACCATTATTTCCTAGGTTTAAATTCCTAATTCTCACCTACCCCTACTAATGTCTTCCAAAAGACACCCTATCTCTTACACAAATTTAATGCCTCTTCCCAATGTGTGCTCACACATGTGTGAGCACACCTCCCCATTTCACACCTTTCCATGTTTTCATAAGGCTAATCAATCTTCACTCCTTGATCCAAACCCTATCTTTATTTCAATCTCAACCCTCCATTAACCAATCAATCCTAGTCATTGATTCCTCTCATAAAAAACATATATAATGAGGCCTTGGCTCTCATTATTTCAATCCACATTCTCCATATCCTTATGATGCTCAAATTTCCATCAAATCTATCTCTATCGTACCATTATCATGCTAAAATATTGAGCAACCACATCCATTTCCATCATTTGGAGAAAATCTAGAAGATATGGGTGCAATCTTGTGATCTCAATCCACGAAAAGGAGAAGACTACATAGGTTTAAATCTTATTTATGCATTTATTCTATTTATCATCATATTCATCTTTAACATATTCATTTTTGCATGCTTGGTGGGTTACCCCACCCTTTTCTAATGTTTCTTGAAGTTTTTGTGAGTTTTGAAGTTGTAGGTCACATTTTCAAATAAAAACTACAAACTTGCACTTCTATTACTCAAAAAGGTGGCTCCACTTGAGAAAAAGTGCAACTTTTTCACAAAGTTGCACCCTTGCTTTGCCTTCACAAAACTATGCCTCTATCAAGAATTTTTACACCTCTACAACCTAGAACTATGTCTTTTCTTTTTTGGTAGTTTTTCACCATTTTGACCTAGATTTAGGGTTTTATTGGCTTATAACATCTTGTTTTGGAGGAATTCATCATCTTAACATTCTATTTTGTAGGTTCATCCATCATTTGCATACATAAATTAGGTCTTTTTAGGGTTTTGTAATATTAGGTTTCTTATAAGCTCTCTACGTCATTTAGGGTTTTCTTATTTTGAGATTTTTTTGAGTCCTCTGCATCTTCATCTACCTTTTTCCTTAGCTAACTTGGTAAAAAATTCTATTTTTTGACCATCAGAGGCCATTTTATAGCTCTATCTACAAAGTTTCACTTCTGCTCATAAAGTGGCACCTCTGCTTTTATAGAAGTTCAGTTCTATGAATAAATTTGTGCCTATGATTTTAGGGGCTTGTTTTAGGGATTTTCAGGTGTTTGTTACATCAAATTTTCATTTCTGAATCACTAACTACATTTTTAGGTTGTCCCTTGAATTGGGTCATTCAAAAACATCAAGTTTTCACCCTCGAAAGATCTTTTTTGGACTCATCTACAAAGTTGTGCCTTTGTTCATAGAATGACACCTTTACTTTAGTAAAAGCACAAATTTATCAACAAAATTGTGCTTTTGATTCAAGCTTAATCCTTTAGCCTTCTAATGGAACCCCTAAAATTTTGGTTCCATTTCTAACTCTATAAAAAAATTCCAGTTGCAATGTGCCTAGACTAAGGGTTTTTCTCATGACTGTTTCCTTGGGATTTTGTTGTTAGGATCTTTCTCTTTCGAAACCCTAAGTCTTTTCCCTACTCAATGTTATGTTCTCTAGTTGACCTTCTATTTCCCGTCCCTAGTCATGTTAAAGCATCTTATGTCATTAGAGCTCATGGAGTAACTGACCCTTCATTCCTAGGTCTTAAATTATTGTATTTTATAAGGTTAAGTAGTTGACCTTATTTGTCCTTTATATCCTTTGAAAAAATGTTTAAAAGTCTACTAAGGCATTTTATTTGTCATCCTAGGCAGTTCCCCTTTTCAAAACAACTTGCAAGAACATGCTAAATTTCTTCACTTAAGTCCAGTTTACTATCTCCTTATCACTCATCGGAGATAGCTATTAGAATTGTGAATTCAAATGAGTGATGACTGATGAGCGATGAGTGGTGTCTCCTTTATTTAACACATCACAGATAGGTTTTGAGTTTTCGGTGTTGAATTAGCGATGCACGATGTGCTTGTTTTGTATGTTATCACTAGCATCTTTTTTATCACTAATTGCTCATGTGTTTTGTAATGTGGATTAGTGATATGCGATGGGCCTTGGTGCTCTTTGTATTTTATCCTATTGCTCATCATGGATCCATTTTAATATTTGAGTTTCAAATTAGCAATGAGCGATGAGGTTGTTGGACTCAAGGGAGCACTGAGAGGGGGAGGTGAATCAGTGTTCAACAAATCTTAACCTTATTTAACTTATACTCAACCATTTTTTCATTATATTAAAAGAAATATGCAAGCATTCAAAGAAAAACTTCATAACACCATGACACGAATATTTTTGTGTGGAAACCCTATTAGGGGAAAAACCATGGTGGAGGTTAATCCACAATTTGAGTACTCAAATAAAGTTTTAGAAAGGAAATGCACTTGCATTCAAGCACACTACCTAGAGCTCACTGCTCAAAGGGAAGGCTCACTGCCTTACAAAAGTTCATATTAAAACCATCTGAAGGATGAACTGACATAGTAGCATCTATACATACTAGGTTATAGTTCTAGTGAAGCTCATAGGTTATATTTTGGATATTCTTTCTAACTCTGCACTTCGCTTTGCTCTACTCTACTCCTTTATGCTCTTCGCATCACATAGAAAAATTCACACTCTTATTCTACTGAATTTCACACCATATTCACATTCACTATCTTCACATACTTCTCCGCATATGACACACAAATTATAGGACCGATCACATATTTATATCTGCTATCAAGGATTTGATCATTCTTATGTCGTCTTCATAAAAACATTTAGTTATCAAATGTTGGCTAGATCCACCACTAAATTTTATGTGCATCCTCCAAAGTTGGTTAAGGCAAAGAGAGGACCAAAAAAAAAAAAAGAGTATGAAGACATTTTATTAATTACTCCTTATACATCCATGATGGCTAGATTCACTAGGTTGTCCTTTTAGCACAAAAAGTCAACAAATTAGTGCATTAGATCTCCTAGATCACGTATAAGAGATTGCATATCAATGTACTTCATGAATAAGAATTAGAAAACATAAAGAAAAAATTATTGAAACATCCAAAACCCAAAATAATAGTCCGGTAAAGTATTCAAATCAACTTTTATCCCTGTAACCAGATGTCTTGTTCTTCACCCTATTCTACTGGTGTAAACCAAAACTGTACTGTAGATCAAATGCCTGACATAGGTTGCCAAGGTTTCCATGGTTTCCATCAATGAGAAAACTTATAGGCCATAATCCAAAAATCTCCCCCTTTGGAATTGATGGCAACACTTAGTGAAAAATGACCAAGTGTCAGAATTATTATAAGTATGATGCCAAGCTTCACTGCATTCTCTTCCCCTAAGATTTATAAAGAAATTTTTTACTGTATTCTCTCCCCCTTTTCAATCAATGACAGAGCATAGAAAACATATACCAAAAACAAAAAACACATGTTAAATTTTTTGAAAATTTCATAATATATATGCCAACAATTCTCTCCCTTTGACCAAAACTTAAAAAAATTGAAGATAATTGACAACAACTTTAGAAAATTATCTTATGATTTTTCTTCATTTCTGAAAGAAATTTCTTCCAAGAATCTATTGTGATCCCAATGATAATGATCAAATTTTTATTCTTGGATGTTTTTATGACAATTTCAGTTAAGGATTCCAGAATTCTAAAGACTTCTAGTTTCTCACCTTTCCTTAATATTTCCATCATTTGGTCCAATCTGCATTTGGGTTGATTCTTCACCTTCAAAAAAGTCTCAACAAGTGTGTTCTTGGTAAGTTGAATTTTGGTGTGTTCAAACTGTAAATCCTGAATCCTTCTCTTGATGGTGCCATCATGATCTTGCAGCATGTCAAAGCCTTTACCAATGCCATTCAACTTTGTTTCAATTTGTTCCAATTTCTCTTTGTAATTACTAACTGCATGGGGCCAATGGATGCAATTGTTGTAGATGTTGTTAGCTAAATTTATGCATTACCTCAATTCATTCATTTTCTTCTTTGATTTGGTGAGTGATATTCTAAATTTATCCTTCAGATGAGAAATAACTTCACCTTCTTCTTTGTCTTTATCTCTAGAGTTCATTGATTCTTTACTACATTCAATCAGTTCCTCAAGTAGAATATTCTATAAACTCTCCAATTTGATCTTGCAATTCTCAATATGAGCATTTAATACACTGAGAATCATGTCTTGATCATATGATGGTCTAATAGATCATGACCTAGCAATCTTCTGCATTCCACCTTCTTCCTAAATAAGTTGTTGCAACATTTCCTTTGTCAAATCATCTTCTTCCTGATTGGCTTTTTCTGGTTTTGATTCATTTTTTTGTGGGTCCTCAGTTTCTTCATCAAATTCTTCATCTGGAATATCCACAATCTCCTTTTATTTTCCTTTTCCTTAATTCTAGGAACTTTGCATTTTGAAGGGTTGTATTAAACAACTTCTTTTTCTCTTTTCTTCCTTTTATCCATGCCACCGAAAGAGGAACCAACTTCCATTGTTCTTACCAAAGGGGAAAATTTGATTGAACCACATTTTCCAAGCACATTCTTAAAGAAATTTTAAAATTCAAGATCCCAATCAGCCAAGCTCTTAGAATATGAGTATGTTGTTTTGCAAACCTGTTAATTTGTCTTCCATACCACATTGTCGATCTTGGCAAACAATTCAAAAAATACATTACTAAGCATATGATAAAAGTATCAAACCTGAAAGGGTAGCTTGTTTGTTTTTTCAGATGCAAATTCTCCATCATATGATCCTTTCTCAATCCACATAGGTCAAATTCACAACCTTCAATTATCATCTTATGAGAAATGTAGGCAATTCCAACCGAGGAACTACTCCTTCTCAGTTTCTAAAAAATACTTTATATGAAGTTCCATGTGCAATGTATTTGGTAATAGGATTCTTGATTGTTGCAATTATTAGCAGCTTCCGATTTCTAATTATTTGGGTTACGGTTTCAACTTCCTTGTTTTGGATGAATTTTCTTCCTTGGTACATCTTTGACTTTGCATAATACAATCAAACTCTCAATTAACTCCTTTGAAATGGTGTAGGGTTTGTCCAAAGTTAAAGTATCATCATGTAACTTGTTTAGGATGAATTTGAAAAACTCCACATCCTCAAAGTATGAAAACTCATTCCAAATATCCAAATTTCTATGTTTGGCTTCACTTAATTGCTTCAATTCATTGGGTAGTATAAAATTCCTCATAGACCCAATCTTTCCACTATTGTATTCATCTAAAATAATTGTCTTCTTGATTTGTTCCATTTTCCTTTCGCACTTAGTTTCAACAACCATACACAAAATTATATGAGAATTTTGAAAACAATTGAAATAATTGATAGATTTTGAGTTTCGACAGTGAACGAACTTATTTGCTTCAAAATTCTTCTAGCGAGTGCTCTCCTTCTCTTCTTTGATTGAAAGTGAAAAATGATGATTCCCACTTGAATTTTATAGTTCACACATGTACGATAAATTTTAGATTAAAACCATCTGAAGGATGAATTAAGATAGTAGCATCTATACATGCTAGGTTACAGTTCCAGTGAAGCTCATAGTTTAGATTCTAGATCTGCTTTCTAACTTTTCACTTTTCTATGCTCTAGTCTGCTTCTTTTCGCTCTTCACATCACATAGACAAATTCACACTATTATTCTACTGAATTTCACACCATATTCACATTCGTTGTCTTCACATAATTCTCCACATATGGCACACAAATGATAGGACCAATCACATATTTATATCCTCTATTGAGGATTTGATCATTCTTATGTCATCTTCATATAAAAATTTAATTCTTCTAAAATGTTAGCCAGATCCACCACTAAACATTTATGCACATCCTCCAAAGTTGGTTAAGACAAAGAGAGGACCAGAAAAAAACATAATAGATCATGAAGACATTTGATTAATTACTCATACATCCCGGATTGCTATACTCGCTAGGTCAACATTTTAGCATAGAAATTCAAAAAATTAGTGCACTAGATCTCCTAGATCATGTATTAGAGATTGCATATCAGTGTACTTCACAAATAAGAATTAGAAAACATAAAAAAACCTTCCTCATAGATCCACAACCCAAAATAATAGTTCGGTGAAGTATTCAAATCAACTTTTATTCTTGTAACTAGATGTCTTATTTTTCACCCTATTCTGCCGATGTAAACCAAAATTGCATTGTAGATTAGATGCCTAGCTTAGGTTGCCAAGGTTTCCATGGTTGCCATCGATGAAAACACTTACATGCCATATGCCAATAGGGGTCATTTATTCAAGCTCTCTTTCACTAATTTTAATTTCTCTTGTGAGTGATATATCTTGTGCCTTTGATTTTCATGCAAGTGCACGTGTCTTAATATTGTTCCATCACCTTATCTACCATTGTTGATGTGATCTATACAATGAAGCATGAATTAGAAATGCGTGATGGAAAGGGAATGTGATCAAGGATGGGTCTTAGATCCAATGGCTTAGATCTTATCACGTGGATGCTCAGATCACTATTAGAATTTGTGGAGGGTGAAATGTATGTATCAATGATGCATGATGTGAGATGAAGATCTCCACAAAGGGCACTAATTCGATGGTTGTGATTCTATTGTGTCAATTCTCTTATTGCTTATTGAACCCTAGAAGGTTGGGGTAGATTCATGATGGGCGACTGAATGTTTGAGTGCTTTTTCTTTCATTTTTTGCCTCTTTGTACTTTATCGATATGAAGGAACGAGCATATATCAGGGTGGCCATGCATGGTAATTGTCAGATTAGAGGTGAATAATGAAGTTAAAAGTAAAATATGGTAGCTTTTTGTGGTCATATCACCATTTTGAGGCATAATTTGTAAAATCTAGAAATGACACTTGAAGTTCACCATTGATGATGTTTTAAATCCAAAAGGATCGACAACCCAGATTCAAAGTTGTTCGAATAAGTTGTTATCTCGCTTTTGTGAGGCACCACTTGATCATTAATGGCTAAACGCTCTTGATTTTTCTCCTTAATGCAGATTTCCTACCGATTTATCTCACCATTTGCAGCCTTTGTGAATTGTGAAGCATGAGCTAGAATGAGGTAGCGTGTGAGTTTTCAATCTTCAATTGCAGAAGTATTCAAGTGTTTATCTTTGGTAAGCTAGTTTTCATATAAGCTCTATTCTACGTCATGCATTTCTTGGTGTGAGAGTTTCATTCTATAGGCTTGCTTGAAATTGTCCAGGTTTGAGGGTTTTCTATTTTGTAAGGGTTGTTGGCTAGTGTGTCTTTTCATAGTTGATGGTTGGCTAATTTTCCTACGTCTTCAAAAAAGATGGGTAAGTCGGGTGTCTCTATTCAACCCATTAGAAGGTCAAGAAGGCTCAGTGTGTTTGAATTTTAAGAAGACATTTTTTTTTACTGAGCATGAGGCACCCATGGCTTCCACACCACCAAAGGGCAAGAAAAAAGCCTATGGAAAAAACAAGAAGGATGGTTTTGTGAGAACCTACTTTCTAAGGATCTAAATTGTTTCTTATGAATTGATCAAAGTTAAGGGGAAGGATTTGGTTAAGCCTAAGAAGAAGACAAAGAAAAGAAACAAGTATCATAAGACTTATCTAGGGAGGAACCATTATCCCATTGAATTTATAGATAACCCTTTGGGACATGGGGGAGATGTTGACCCAGAGTATGGCCATTATCTACTTTCTTTGGTACCATATGAGGATTTTGATGGGGGAGGAGTAGTTTCTCTTCTAGTTTCAATGTGAGCACGAAGAGGGTGAGCATACTTTGATGCTGACGAATTAGAGTAGCGTCTCAACCCAGTTTTTATTTTTGATAAGACCATTGCCCCTACATTAGGATCATACTCTTCAACATGTGTGCCACTTTTTTATTTGGTTTTGATGTGGAAATATTTTGGGCTAGTTTGATGGTGAAGTGTTGGACTCCATATCTTCAATGACGAATATGCTTTTCCCAAGAAGTGTGTAAGTTTTTGTCTCTCATACTTGTAGAGAATCTTCTTTGATCTACATGAATGCATGATTTCAGTGATGTTGCATCAATGATCAATGCCTTTTGGAAGGTTGGATCGTCTTCTTCAACGAACTACATGGAGTTTTCTATCTTTTGCTTCCCCTCATTCTAAAATAATTAAGTATAAGCATCTAGACAATATCTTTGAAATTAAAGGGTGAAATTTTCCCTCGAATACAAATGTAATTGTATTTCATTTTATTTCTTGTTGCTACCATGACTTTATAAATGGGATTCTAGGGCCTGAAGTAAAAAAGGTTGGGTGGTGAGTTATTCCAAGTTTTTGTTCACATAGGGATTAAAAGGGTTATTGAATAGTTTGATGATATGTCTTAGGTTCAAGACTGTTAATACACATATATAATATTGATAGTAATACTTAAAATATAGAATATTATTAGTGCAAGTTCAACACCATTTTACTCTCTTATGTACTAGTTTCACAAATTATGAATAATATAATCAAGGTTATCTTGTTTTTCTCTATCAATTTCAGATGGATGTATGGATCTATGCTTGCTTATTAACTCAAAGAATTAATGTAGATTCTTGAATATATTTATAAATCTTTATCAAACTAAATTATAGGATGCTAGTAAGATGTAAGGGTAAGAGCACAATGCTAAAACATTGTAATGTATCCTTTCATAGCTTCATATATTGTCAGGTGTGAAAATTACAACCATGTTGTATATGTATTGATGTTGACTCCGTTCCAAGGATGAGGCACTAGATTAGATTATGTAGCTATTTTTATTGTGTTGATTAAATCATCCATCACCCGTTCATTTCAATCAAATTCTATAAAAAGGGTTACAAAGTTATGAGGTTTTATTATTCTGATGCTCTAAGTGTGAATTGTGTTTGAGAAGCAACCAACTTCTTTGATATAGTTGCTAATTGAGAATATATATGAGAATCATTTGTGCATGTTGCAGTGTTGTTGATATGGATGACATTGGAGTATGATTATTATGAAATAAATTTTAGGGATCACCCTCTTGGATTTCACAGAGCCTGAAGTGATGAAGTAAGGGCCTCATAATCTTTACTTAAGTGTTGGCCAACCCTTATCCTTACTAACCATTGAGTTCTGGTAGATTCATAGATAAATGGTAAGGTTCCCATAAAAATAACCAACATAAATGGTGACTCCACTAGGGATGAACTTTGAAATTTGGCTGCAGACTGTCCTATCAAAGATTCATTAAAATATTGGGCTAGTATTTGTAACCAAAAATTGAAAATAATGAAGAGAAATATTTTGCTAAGGTTTTATCCCCCTAGTTCTATGGTTGTGATTTCCGTAGGAGAATCACATAAATGTTTCATGAATTTGTTGTGTTCTTTTGAAACTGAAAATACTTTGGAGATCAACTATAACTCCAAAATACTTTCATAATCTCACTAACTATGGGTAGTGACTCCAATATCTCTGCACTAGTGTGCATTGTTTGAAGAAATCCCAAGAAGGTATAATGAAAATTTGTTGAGAAGGGATAAGAAATCTTTGTGCGACTCTATGAAAAACTAGATGAAATAGTGACTAAGGCTTCAAATCTGCAAAAAATTTCTAGCTGTAAACACTTTTCCAAGCAGTTACAACACATCTAGGTATTTCCCTTTTTTGGATTTTCATAAAGCTTAAACTTGTTATGAAAATTGTATGTAATAGTTTGGAAGAATGGTGATTCCCTATTGAGTGAATTAAGCACTAAGGAATGGGAATGGTTGTATTTTCATACTTCTGAGCTATAATTTGAAGTTTCTATATTGTAATGAACAAGTATGCTTCTTTTTAAAATCTTCCCATTAGAAATAATTTCAAATAAAGATATATTTTATATTATGCATTGTAATATTTTAGAAGAAAGAAATAGGGTAGTGATCAACTGTAGGGTTGATGTTTAAATTTTGTACCGGGGGTATAAGAAAATATATCATTCACTTGTACATCCATATGGGATGCATGATGTAAACATAACAACTGTGCAAACCTTGTCATGTTCTCACAAAAGTTTTTATGTGGGAAGATATAGGTCATTAAATTTCAATGGTATTCAAGGTTTCCCAAAGAATGTTCCTAATGAAGTTAGGGAATGTTTTCCAAACTTCAAGGGTCAAAGCTTAGAATAAAGATCTCACCATTTGAGGGAGTTTTCATATTTAATGGAGGATTATGAGGTAGATAATGAAGATGTTGTCATGAAATTATTTGTTCAATCTTTGAAGGAAGATGCTAGATACTAGCTTTCATATTTACCAATGTGTTCTATCCCTTCATGGACTGAGTTAATGGTGGAACTCATAGAGAAATTTGGTGAAAGGATTAATCCCAATGTAGTAAGGATTTTTTTAGGGAAATGCAAAAGGATGAAGAATAATTGATCCCAGCCTTCAACCTTAGATTTACAAAGGCATTAAGAAATATTCCAGAAAATATGAGACCCAGGGATGTAGAATGTTTAATTGTGTATCTAGGTTCCTTTGATAATAATATGGGCTATCTATTAAGAGATAAAGATCCCTTCACAATGCAACATGAATATAAAATAGGAACGTATATTGAAAATAATATGAGATATTAAATGGAGAAGGGATATATGGCTACAAGTATTAGTTGTCCTAAAGCAAATCATATGAATGGAATTCACAAGAATGAAAGATGATCAGGGTGATTATGCTTTTGAAAATCCTTTAGCATGGCAACATGATAACCATAGATAGGTCCATGATGAATCTCAACAAATTTTAAGAAAATTTGATTAGATATTTGTTGAAAAACTATCTAGAATGAAAAGACATGAGGGAGAATCACCATACATGAATTGATAGCAAGCTTTTTAGATGCCTTGGTATAATATGCATGATCGACTTATTCTGTGATGTTTATGAGCCAGGTCTTAGTACATTACCCAAGGAATTGAAACCTCGTGATTTTGATCAAATAATTGATTAGATCAGAATTGACGAGGAGGCCAAGTATAATTACATACAAAAATTGAGATCTTAACAAGACATTGGTAGATATGAAACTATTGCTAGTGTACCTTTGAAGATTGATAACCTAGATAATGAAAATGACAGTTCTGATTATTCTTATGAGGAATACAATTTTTTTTGTGATGGTAATCTGGAGGCATTCTTTGTAACTGAGGGGTGCGACAACATCATTTCTCACAAGGATTTATCCTTACTGGTAAATGAATAAAAATACATGTAAAGAAATCTTGGAATGCAATTTGGTTATGTCAGAACTAAAAATTTCTAATAGTGTTGTTGGTGATGAATTCCAAGATAAAACTATGTGTCTTCAACATCTTGAGCCTAAGCATAACACTAAGAATGATGAGATTTATGTTACTAACCAACATGATCAATCCCCGGTTATTTATGACTATCCATATAAAAGAAAAAATGAATATGTGAGTGTCTTAGCAAATATGGACAGGGTTGTATTTGATAGGGAAGTCAATCAAGAGACATGTATGGTTGCAAATGAGAAACAGTCAAAGAGTTTAACAAAAAAATTATATAAGATCCAATGCATTCACCAATTGAGAAAACATTTGGGAACTTTGTTATTGAACTTATCACTTTTGAAATATTTATCTCATCTTATGAGACATCCTGCTTTGAGGTGGTTGCTGATACAAGGGGTAAACTAAACCGTATTAATGAACCTTAAATGGAGATATTATTTGATGCTTGGGATGGTTTGGATAAAGCTACTTGTGGGAAAATGCATGAAGAAAATGAGAACAAGATTGATACAGAGTCTAATGAATCAATTTCCCAAGAAAATAAAAAAAATGGCAACATAATTGGTTTATACTACTCTAATGAATATGAACACCATTTTGAAAAAAAGAATGTATATGAACATTTATTGTTCATTACACAAAGAGAATGTGTATTTGATGTGGGGCACAAATAAAATTATTATGACCCTGGAATACTAGAAATGAAATTGCAATATCATTTCAAAGGGTTAGAGTATTTACCCTTGGATGGGAATCCTAAAAGGAATATGTATAAGGGTTACAAATTTTAAGAGAAAAATGAATTTGTTGTCAATTTATGTGATGATATTGATATGATGGAATATGAATGTTTCATTTTTCCTATCCAGTTGGATGAGAATTTGGTGGAATATGGTTGCTAGCTGAATCAAATAGAGTGCTATACTAATCGTGTGTTCTAGTCAATGCTCGACTGTAGTTCTCAGTTGGATATGAATGAAAAGCGTAAAAATGAATTTAGACATATGCCCATAATGGTTGATTTCAATATCTATAGTGTAATTAGAAAGTGGATAATTCATGAGAATTCTCTCAACCTTGGCATAGTACAGATAATGGAAAATAAGGTTTTTGATAAAGGCAAGTATTAGTCTTAAGTATGGGGGCTTGGGGCCACAAAATAAATTTGAAGTCTGGTACAATTATAGGATGCAGAGTGAAATATTGCATATTAGATGAGGATTCAATGAAAGTGGAAATTGGATCTCTTGGTATGGACTTGTAACTTATGTAAATATTGTACATATGTGGTTTTCTTTTCTCTAGTTTTCTCAATCGATCTAGGTCGGTCTTTGGTTTTAATCCTATGTATCTAGTCGACCTCACTTGAGATTCTATAATCTTTCTCTATTCTTGAGGAATAGATGTCCCCAATTGGATCCACTAATGGAACCCCTAAAATTTTGGTTCCATTTCTAACTCTATAAAATTCAGCTAGTTGCAATGTGCCTAGATTGAGGTTTTTTCTCATGACTCTTGCCTTGGGATTTTTTGTCAAGATATTTATTTTTCAGAACCCTAAGTCTTTTTCCTAGTTGATGTTATGTTCTCTTGTTGACCTTTTATTGCCAGTCCCTGGTCATGTTAAAAAATATTATGTCATTAGATCTCATGGAGTAATCAACCCTTCATGCCTAGGTCTAAAATTCTTGTATTTTATAAGGTTAAGTAGTTGACCTTATTTGGCCTTTATATTCTTTGATTTTTTTTTAATGTTTATTGAGGCCTTTTATTTTTCATCCTAGATAGTTCCTCTTTTCAAAAAAACTTACAGGAATGTGTTAAATTTCTTCACTTAAGTCCCATTTACCATCTCCTTTATCACTCATTATAGATAGCTATTAGAATTGTGAATTCAAATGAGTGATGATAAAGGAGCATTGTCTCCTTTATTTCACATATCACAAATAGGTTTTGAATGTTTAGTGTTGCATTAGCGATGCACGATGCACTTGTTTTGTATGTTATTGATGACATCTCTTTTATCACTAATTTCTCATGTGTTTTTAAATGTGGATTAGCGATACACGATGGTCCTTGGTGCTCTTTTTATTTTCTCCTATCGATCATTGTAATGCCCATAATTTACACTAGGGAAAAACATGACTAAATTTTGTGTGTGTGTTGAACATTAATACAACACTTGAAGAAAAAACATACATGGATCTCGAGACCCAACAGTGTGGAATACATTCCCTTAACACTAATACAACAAAGGAGTAGAGCATAAATTAGTTCACACTACATCAAGATGAGTACATGTAATTAAAATAAATGACACAAAGATTGAGCATTCACAGATTGACACAAGATATACGTGGGAAAACCTTTTGAGGTAAAAAAATAACCACACAAAGTCAAGTCTATTTTGTATTACAGTAACAAAACCAGTTACATACAAATCACAGACTTCTCTGTTCATCTCACAATAACCATACATAATTATTCTTCTCACTTATTACAATGTTCTTACTCTCTTAGAACATACCTTTCTAACTCTCTCCTTGCAATCACAAATTGCAATACTTTATGTCAGACAATCGCCGTTCACATAGTACAATCATCTCTGATCGAATTGCACCAATGAACAACCCATGTCGATGTTCCTGCATCAAGCCACTTAGCCATAACTACCATTACCAAATTCGGGTCCTATTCACCACCCTTAAATGACCTGCAACTGTACCATTTACTGCATTGGCCTTTAGCCAATAATCGCACGACACTAAGACACATGTCCACTTGGTATTCACTGTCGCTATCAAAAACTGAGTCCAACTCAGTCAAACCAGTCATCAGGCTCTACGGAGCTCTCAACAATCTTTACCGTGCTACCGCGGTCTACCCAAGCTTGCCTTGCAGTATGGCGATAAGCCTATCAAGCTCGCCATGTGGTTTACCGTGCTACCGCGGCGTTCCCGAGCGCACGCTGCAGTACCATAGTAACTATCTGAGCAGACCACTGGCGATCTTACTGTGGCCACCGCAGTAACCGCTAGCCAGACTGCTAGCAATCTTACTGAGGTCACCACGGTAACCAGTAGCTAGACCGCTGGCGGTCTTACCACGACCACCACGTTCAAGCTTTTGGCTGGCCGTGGTACCGCAGTAACCGCTAGCCAGACTGCTGGTGGTTTTATTGTAGAAATCGTGGTTAGGCCTTTGGCTGGCCGCGGTAATCGCTAGGCCAAGCGATAGGAAGGTTACCATGGCCACCGTGGTAACCGCCAGGCCAGGCCACAGGCAGCTTACCACGGCCACCATGGTTAGCCCTTTGGCTGGTCGTGGTACCATGGTAATTGCCAAACAAAGCCGCAGGCGGCTTACCATGGTCACTGTGGTAATCGCCAGGAACAAAACCACCACAAATAGAACCGCCACGAACAGTGAAGCACCGCGTTCACTACGGTTAGGAAAGGGATGATGCATGGTAGGGCGGTAATCACTAGACCCTTCACCGTGGTACCACTAGGACTGAAAGGAGATCGATGCAGTATGGCGGTAAAAGGCAGAAACAAAATTTTTTTGCCAAGAATTGAAAGGATTTGGTATTAGGCTGGAAGTTGAGACAAAAAATTCTCAACAAGCTCCCACTTAGCGAACACTTCCAGCCAACCCCATGCGACAAACGTCATTGTCTGTCATAGGCCCCAAGGCCCATAGATTCTGCACACCATCTGAACTTGTTTGTACTCATAGGCTTTGTCAAAGCATCTGCAACATTCTTTAAGGTATCCACCTTCTAAAGTTTGACCTTGCCATCTTCAACCATATTCCTCATGAAGTGATATTGCACATCAATGTGCTCGGTCCTGGCATGAAAAGTCGGATTTTTTGCCAAACAAATGGCACTCTGACTGTCACAACAAATTGTAATCTTCCTAGCATCAAATCCAATATCTGAACACAAACGCCTGAGCCAAACAACTTCCTTACAAGCATGAGTTGCAGCCATGTACTTTTCCTCTGTCGTGGATAAAGCAACTACAACCTGTTGCTTGCTCATCCAACTGATAGCTCCACCATTAAGCATGAAAGTGTATCCACTGGTGGATCTCCTGCTATCAATTTCCCCTGCCCAATCTGAATCAACACAACCTTGGATGCTGAGATATTTCTATAATGCAACCATATTGCCATGGTAACATAATGCATAGTCTGAAGTCCCCTTCAAATACCTGAAAACTCTCTTCACAACATCCTAATGTGATCTTCTTGGATTTGTCATAAATCGGCTTAGAACTCCCACTGCTTGGGCAATGTTTGGTCTTGTATAGACCATAGCATACATTAAACTTCCAACAACACTTGCATAGGGCACACTAGTCATGTCCTCCATCTCAGTAGCAGACTTGGGACAGTCTTCAATTGACAGCTTAGTTCCGTGCATGATTGGAACAACAAGTTGCTTGCAGTCATCCATGCTAAACCTCTCCAGAATTGTCTTCACATACTTACTCTGACCGAGCCAAAGCTTTCTACTTGTTATATCCCTAGTAATATCCATTCCAAGAATGTACCTAGCTGCACCAAGATTTTTCATCTCGAACTTTATAGACAACTGAGATTTAAGGTCAAAAATCAAAGTCTTGCTATTTCCAATAAATAACATATCATCCACATACAGAGTGATAACAACCACACAATCATTCTCAGATTTATAATAAATGCAATGATCAGACTTTAATCTCACAAACCCAATTGACAACACAAATGTGTCAAATTTCTGGTACCACATTCTAGGAGACTGTTTTAAACCATGGAGAGATTTATTTAACTTACAAACCAGATTTTGTTTACCTCTTTCAACAAAATGCTCAGGCTGGGACATGTAGATTTCTTCTTCCAGCTCACCATGGAGAAAATTTGTCTTCACATCCATCTGCTCAATTTCAAAATCATATACAGCTACTAAAGACAAAAGAAGTTTGATGGATGTCAGCTTTGCTACAGGGGAAAAGATCTCTCCATAATCTATTCCCTCTATTTGAGAAAATCCTTTTGCAACCAGTCTAGCCTTATACTTCTCAAAACTGCCATCAAGACCTGTCTTCTTTTTGAATATCCACTTGTAGCTAATAGGCTTTCGCCCCTTCGGTAGTGGCACCAAGTTCCAAGTGTCATTATTTTTCAAAGAATCCATTTTTTCATTCATGGCTTCCAGCCAAGACTTAGAATCAGCCATGCTGATTGCTTCTTTAACAGTCCTAGGCTCATCATTACTAGTAATTAAAGCATAGAAAAACCATACCTATCAGGTTGCCTTCTTTCTCGTGTAGATCTTCTCACAGGCTGAGGTTGTTTTTCATCATCAGAACTTCCAAAGCTACTTGAGCTGTCCTCAGTCTCAAGAATACCATGCAGCTCTTCCCTTTGTGGAGTTTGGAAAATTTCAACTGCATCCTTCTTCTTGTCACTCTGATTTGTCCCAAGCTGCTGATCACTAACTGAAGGTTTTAGCTCACAGAATATCACGCTTCTGCTATACACAACCTTCTTAGTATCAGGATTCCAAAGCTTTTATCCTTTCACACCAACTCCATAGCCGATAGGATACACTTAACAACCTTGTTATCCAATTTAGATCTCTTTTCATTTGGCACATAAACATATGCCTCATAGCCAAACACATGGACATGCCTCAGAGAGGGCTTCTTCCAAGACCATGCTTCCAAAGGTGTCTTATCAACAAGAGCTAAACAAGGAGATCTGTTTATCAAATAATATGTTGTAGCAATAGCCTCAACCCAAAACTTCTGCTCTAGACCAGCACTACTAAGCATAATCCTTGCCTTTTCCATCAGTGTCCTATTTAACCTTTCAGCAACTCCATTTTTCTATGGAGTATAAGGCGTTGTCTTGTGCCTTTTAATCCCATGATCAGTGCAATACCTTTCAAAATCTGCAGAACAAAACTCACCTCCATTGTCTATCCTTAAACACTTTATTTTCCTTCCAGTCTGATTTTCTATCAGAGATTTAAATTCTTTAAACTGACTGAACACTTCTGATTTACTTTTCATGAAGTATACAAATGCCCTTCTCGAACAGTCATCAATAAAAGAAACATAATATCTAGACTTCGATAATGAAGGAACACTAATTGGACCAAACACGTTAGAATAAACATAATCCAGTATACCAGAAAATTTGTGAGGACTAGAGGAGAAAGAAATACGGTGTTGCTTTCCATAGATACAATGTTCGTAGAAATTGAACTCAAGGTTACAATCATCAAGCCCTTCTACAAGGTTTTTGTTCTTCAAGGTTTTTAAACCTTTCTCACCAATGTGACCAAGTCTATGATGCCACAACATAGTCTTCTCAGCTGGGAGTTTTACCTCCATAGCATTTGCATCCTGAGAAGAGTCTTCATCTTTCTCTATAGGTGCAGTATTACATGTCTTTACAGAGGCACTGTTACAAAGAATAGGATGTGCATCTAGTTGTACAGAGTGCCAGTACAAACACCCTTAGCCAGCACCATTTCACCTCTAGCCATTTTAAACCCCTTACTAGAAAAAGAGAATTCTACACCAGCATCATTTAACTTACTGATAGAGAGAAGATTTTGAGCCAAACCTAGTATGTGTAGTACGCCACCAATACCTTTGACTCTCCCATCAGGAAACTGAATTATGAATTTCGCTCTACCAACTATCTCCAACGTTGAATCACTTGCCAAATACACCTTTCCACCATCATACTATTCATATTTGGAGAACCATTCTCTATTGGATGTCATGTGAAAAGATGCACCTGATTCAACCAACCAGACATCATCAGATGCCTGAGTTGTCAAGGCTACTGCAATGAAGGCATCTACATCACTTTGAGAAGATTCATTGTCAAAAAAATTCTTCTCCTTGCAGTCCTTCTTGATATGACCAGGTTGCCCATAGTTCCAGCACCTTACTTTGAATTTTTTACCAGGAGACTTTGATCTCCCTACAGATTTGGATTTTGACTTCTTGTCTTTCTTCTTACCTTTATCCTTTGGTCTACCTCGAACAACAAGGGCCTCTTTGGCCATGTCTGAAGACTTCCTCCGCATCTCTTCAGATAGCAATGAGGCAACAACATCTTCCATCTTGAAAGCAATAGTAGTGCTTCCAATGGCCATCACAAGATGATCCCAACTATTAGGTAATGAATACAACAAGAGCATGCAACGATCCTCCTCCTCTATCTTTACACCTATAGATGCCAGCTGAGTAACACTCATAGTAAATGAGTTCATATGATTTGCAATAGATGCACCTTCATCCATCTTCAAGGAGTACAACTTCTTTCTTAGGAATAACTTATTTACTAGGGACTTTCCCTAATAAATATCACCAAGCTTTTTCCACAAAGAAGCTGCAGACTGCTCCTCATGAATGTTTAGGAGAATAGAATCAGCTAGACTTAGTCTTATCAAACCTCTTGCTTTTCTATCACCAAGATCCCAAGCTTCTTGTGTTGTATTTTGTGGCTTAGTTCTAGAGACAACTATCCAAAGGTCTCTATCCACAAGCAAGTCTTCTATCTTGAGTTTCCATAACTCAAAGTTACTGCCATTGAATTTTTCAATATCTATTCTACTAGATGTACTCACCATCTCAAATAGAAACAAGTTTCAACAATACAAGACTCCCACTGAAATAGTATTAGCACAAAAAAATAATCTTTCCTACAAGGATAACACAACTGGCCAAGCTCTGATACCAATTGAAGAGAAAACATACATGGATCTAGAGACTCAACAGTGCAGAATACATTCCCTTAACACTAATACAACAGAGGAGTAGAGCATAAATTAGTTCACACTACATCAAGATGAGTACATGTAAGTAAAAAAAATGACACAAAGATTGAGCATTCACAGATTGACACAAGATATACGTGGAAAAACCTTTTGAAGTAAAAAACCCACCACACAAAGTCAAGTCTATTGTGTATTACAGTAGCAAAACCAGTTACATACAAATCACAAACTTCTCTGTTCAGCTCACAACAACCATACATAATTATTCTTCTCACTTATTACAATGTTCTTACTCTCTCAGAACATACCTTTCTAACTCTCTCCTTGCAATCACAAATTGCAATCAATTCTATCAAACAACCACCGTTCACATAGTATAATCATCTCTAAGCGAATCGCACCAATGAACAACCCATTTCGATCTTCCTTTATCAAACCACTCAGCCATAAATGCCATTACCAAATTTGGGTCCTGTTCGCCACCCTAAAACGACCTACAACTGCACCATTTACTGCATTGGCCTTTAGCCAATAATCATATGACACTGAGACACGTGTCCACCTGGTATTTGCTGTCGCTATCAAAAACTGAGTCCAACTTGGTCAAACTAGTCATCAGGCTCTACCGAGCTCTCAACAGTCTTTACCGCGCTACCATGGTCTACCCAAGCTCGCCATGCAGTTTACCACTCTACCGCAGCCTTCCTGAGCGCACCCTACGGTACCACAATAATTGGCCGAGTAGACCGCTGGCGGTCTTACCGCGGCGACCACGGTCAAGCTTTTGGCTGGCTGCGGTACCGTGGTAACCACCAGCCAGACCACTAGCAGTCTTACCGCGACCATAGTGGTCAAGCTTTTGGCTGGCCGCAGTACCATGGTAACCACCAGCTAGACCATTGGTGATTTTACCATGGTAACCGCGGTCAGGACTTTGGCTAGCTGTGGTACCGCGGTAACCACTAGGCCAAGCCACAAGCAACTTACCAGGACCACCGCAGTCAGCCCTTTGGCTAGCTGCGGTACCACGATAACCGCCAGGCCAAGCTGCAAGCGGCTTACCATGGTCACCGCGGTAATCGCCAGGAACAGAACCGCCACGAACAGTGAAGCACCGTGCTCACCATGGTTAGGAAAGGGATGACACGCGGTAGGGCAGTAACAACTAGACCCTTCACCGCGGTACCACCAGGACTGAAAGGAGACCACTGTGGTATGGCGATAAAAGGTAGAAACAAACATTTTTCACCAAGACTTGAAAGGATTTGGTATTAGGCTAGAAGTTGAGACAAAAAATTCTCAACAACACTAACATTTAACAACCATGCATGTGCACGGTAATCCACTATACACATCAAGTGATGTTGCTTTTGCAACATCATCACCAATTTGGTGTTGAAGGTATGGTATGTGGGGGTAGCGAGGTCAGGTGGGTGAAGTTCATTTTATACACCCTTGAACAAGTATCGAGTTGACTCAAAAATCAAGGTTACATGGGTATAGAGGTGTTGTGGATAACACTCACTACTAGTATGATATTTACACCAATATATCATTAACATTGTGAATATTTTCATCAACACTTATTGTCAGTATTAATGATATCAATATTAATCACACTATTAATATCTATATTGATATTAATATTAATTTGACAAATAGAAGTGTTAACAATGATACTAGCATAACTTCCCTTATAATTCCAAACAATAATATATATAACATATAAAATATTTATTTTCTTATAAACATTTTAATATTTTATATATTATATAATCCCACTTTCTCTTTAAGATAATTAAATCACTTATTTATTTATTAGATATTAAATTCATAATATAAAATAATCACCTTAACTTTCTATTTATATATATATATATTTTCATTACTTTATTCTTTCACTTTCTTATAAAGCTTACGAGAGGTACCTTTTTAAATGTCCATGTAAACATGTATATATTAATGAAACATGTTGTATTTTAATATTAAGCCCCCCCTCTACTACTCATAGGAAAAAGCTAACTCCTAGAAAAAAGTGACCTATGTATGTAGCATGATATCATACCCCCCATCCCCATCCCCCATCTCCTATGGTGGACAAAATAGTCTCGAAAGAAAAGGTGGCTGGATGGACAAATAATCCCAATGGAAAAAATTGATGGTTGGACGTTAAATCTATTGTGCCTTTGCTTGTCTCGTCATCGTGAAAACGTGTTAGCATTGATGGGTTTTTTAAATCATATTTCAGGATGGACAAAAACCAAAAATAATGTGGCATTCCAAACCATTATTTGCAAATATGAACTCAAAATACATGGCATTCGAAACCATTATTTGCAAATATAAAAAAACCTAGATGAGGTCCCATTTTCTACAACGACGTTTTGGTGGAGAGCAATGGGAAGGAGTTGTAGGCATTCAGAGCTAGCAGGTATGTATATATGCTTGAAATATTTTCCATTTTTCCATTCTACTTAGGAACTCTGAAGAAATGAATGACCATTCTGTGGGGTTATGGTTTATGTTATTTTTTGTTGAGGTTTTTTAATTTTTGTTTCCTCCCGTCTGCTAGTTTTGAAATTTTGCACTTGCCGAATGAAATAGTTGACAACCCATTGTGGAAATATGAGTGAAATAAGTGAATAAATTTTACAAAAACCATAAATCATGTGAAATATATTATGAGGTTGGAAAATGCAACATGGGTTCTACAATGAAATGGTATATTGAGAAAACCATAGAAAGCCTAAAACATTGTCATTATTGACATTCTTATTTCGAACGTTGCAGGGTTTTCATTGGGGAAAGGGGAATTTATTTGAAATGCAAGGTTAATTTTTTTTTTGTGTCGAGGGTTTTTAGTTTTTATTTTATTTATGCTGGTTTTCAAAATTTTCCATTCCCAAATGAAATAAATGACAACCGATTGTGGAAATATGAGTAAAATTACTTAATAACATTTATAGAAAGCATGCACCATGTAGAATATGTTATGAGGTTGAAAAAGGAAACGTGGGTTCTACAATAAAATTATATATTTTGAAAACCACATAAAACCCAAAACATCCCTGGATTGTTCACATTCTTATTTGGAATGGACAAAATGCACAAAACGTGGCATTCAAAATCATAATTTGCAAATAGAAAAATGCCCAGACGAGATTCCATTTTATACACTCTCATTTTGGGAAACAAACTGTCTCGTAAAACTTTGACTATTGTAAAACCCTTTAGAAGTAACAATCCAATTGTTTACTCATGCCTGACCTCAATTTGGTATGTTTTGTGATTGTGTAGAGAATATTTAGATAGTAAGAATGTAATGAAATTGGAAAACAATAGGGATTATGAAACCTGCAAGGCACATTGTTATAGATTGTTTGTTGTGTTGGAAAATACATTGTCCCATGCTAGTTAGCTCCTAGCTACTTGTCCTAGACGTTTGGTCCTATCTGCCATTAGAGTCCACTTTGGTACAATCAAAATTTCATTTCACTTTCTTTATATGAGTGGAACAAAACACCCCGACGGAAATGGAGGCTGGATGGAAAAATTGCATTTATGGAAATACTTGATGGTCAGACATTAACTCAGACCTACTATAGCCTAGCCCATTGTTGAGAAAATGTGTCAGCGCCGGTGGGTTTTTAAAATCATATTTTTGAATGGATAAAAAACCCAAAAAAATGTGGCATTTGAAACCATTATTTGTAAATATCAAAATGAGGTGTCAAGAATGTAATCAAATATGGGAAATAGTAGGTATTATGAAACCTACAAGGCATGGTGTTGTAATAGATTTTTTGTAGTGTTGGAAAATACATTGTCCCATTTCAATTAGTTTGATATGAAGACTTTAATTTCATTATTCTCCAAGAATGTAATGAAGTCCACTTTCAGATTTTTGAACAATGCTTTGCTACAGTCCAAATGTCATTTTAGTTTCTTTATGTGATTGGAATAAATAAAAGGCTTGCATTATTTGAGTGTTAGAAAACACAATGTCTCCTCTCAGTTGGTTGGAAAATCATCTTGATGACACCGTTAACTCCTACCTACCATTTCCCAAACATTTTCTATCGTCTGGCGGTTTCGTCACTTTGATCCCCCGTTTTGTGAGGTCAACACTATGATGTCTTGTCATGTTATGTATGTTACCATGTATGTCGTTATGTATCTTTTCATGCATTTTTGTATGTACATAGGTCACTTTTGTGTAGGAGTTAGCTAGCTCCAAAAAACTAACTCGTAGACAAAAGGAACCTATGTATGTAACATGAGATCAAAATGGAATTTTAATTTCCTCATCCGATTCGACCAAATAAATCCTCACGTTATTTATAGTGTTGGAAAACACACTATCTCCATATAAGTTGTTAACAAACAAGAAACCCATATAGTGTTGTAAAACACTCTCAAATTAGATGAAGAAAGTGAAATTCCATTTTGATCTCATGTTGCATTCAAAGGTGCTTTTTGTCTACGAGTTAGCTTTCTCCAATGACATGGTAGAGTTAACGTTCAACCATCAACTTTTTCTGTCAGTGCTATTTGTCTGTCTGACCACCTTTTGTGTTGGGGCCATTTTGTCTACCATGGGAGATGGGGGGTATGATATCATGCTACATACATAGGTCCCTTTTGTCTAGGAGTTAGCTTTCTTTGATTGGAACAAATAAATTGCTTGCATTACCGGCATAGTTGGAAAACACACTGTCTGCTATCAGTTCTAGAGGGTTTTACAAAACTGTATGGGTCACTTGTTTCTTAACACCTTATATGGAGACAGTGTTTTTTTAACACTGTAAATAATGTGACATATATTTGGTCGAATTAGATGATGAAAATGAAAATCCATTTTGATCTCATGTTAGATACATTGGTTCTTTTTTTTTTATGAGTTAAATTTGTCCTGATTGGAACAAATAAATTGCTTGCATTATTTGCATAGCTGGAAAACACACTGTCTCCTCTTAGTTGAAGAGGGTTTTACAACACTAAATGGGTTGCTTGTTTCTGAACACCTTATATGGAGACAATGTGTTTTCCAATAGTTCTAATAATGTGAGCATTATTTTATTTGGTCAAATTAGATGAGGAACTTAGGGAAATTCAATTTTAATTGTACCAATCAGAAGAGAAAAAATAAACAAAAATAGAATGCTCACATTTTTTGTAGTGGTGGAAAGCACACCGTCTCTTCTCAGTTATTCCCTCATGAAAAGTGTTGGTTTTGAATGCTCCAAAAATGTAGTGAAGTCCACCTTGATCTTTTAGAACAATTTTTTGGTAACGTAAATATGGTATTTCCCTTTTTTCATCTAATTGGAATAAATAAAATGCTCCCATCATTTGCAGTGCTGGAAAACACACTGTCACATCTCAGTTAGTTCATTATGAAAAGTTTTGTTTCATTATGCTCGAATAATGCAGTGAAGAGCACTTTGAAGTTTTTGAATAACTCTTTTCTATAGTCCAAATTTCATTTGACTTTCTTCATGTGACTGGAACAAAATAATAAACTCGCAGTATTTTCAGTGTTGGAAAACATACAGTTTCCTCTCAATTATTTCCTCGTGGAATGTTTTTGTTTTGTAGACTCAAAAAATGTAATGAATTCCACCTTCATTTTTTAGAACAACTCTTTTGTGATGTAAATATGGAATTTCCCTTTGTTCATCTGTTTGGAACAAATAAAATGATTGCATTATTTGGAGTGTTGGAAAACACACTGTCGTATGCTAGTTAGTTTGTAGTGGAAAGAATTTTTGGAGTAATTTGGAGATAAAAAAAATTCTATTTAGAAAACTCACTCTCCTGTGTCAAAATTATTATTTATTATTTGTTGGAAACATATATATAGTATGCATTGTTGAATACATTCTTACTATTTTCAAAAAAAATAGGTTGTGAAACAATGGGTGTTATACAAGTTGTAACCCACATACTATTCTAAAACCCTTTACAAGTAGCAATGCAATTGCTTACTCATCCTCACCTCAATTTTTTAAGTTTTGTGGTTTCCCCATGTGCAACTCCTTGCTGTGCTCTACACCCTCTACATTTGAGCATGAAGATTGAACCATAGAGTGTTATCCAATGTGTAATTATTATGTGCATTATCATATTTTAACCAATGCCACCACCTTCTATTTTTTGTTCAATCAAGGTGATCACCAAGGTTTTCATTGAATTCTTAACATTTATAAATTATTCTTGAATAGTCGATTAACATTGTGCTTTGCAACCATAGTGTTTTACAATAATCTATATTTTTTCAGTTATCTATACAAGTAATGAAATAAACATAAGTTTGATAGTGGTCTGTGGTATCTCTCTTGTGTATATTGTCTTCCCTTATTGACTATGCAAGTGATGTCCTCTTTCATATGCCAGGAGATATGAGTTTGAGATATATCTGAATGAATGTTCATTGCTTCATAGTTCCAACAAAATGGAAAAATGGCAGATATAATTGCTGATATATATTACAAGTGTCAATGATAGGTTAGATTGGAAATTTATTTCCCACGGTATAGATTAATATGTTTGTTTATTGACTGTACAAGATGGCATGTTGTATTCAACACAAAATATAATCCAATATCAGTGAAGTTTGGAATGAATTGAATTCTTTGTAGTAGGAAATGTCTTTATTTTTCCAGTTTAATCTATTGCTAACACTTGTCTCTCTTCCAAGTGATTGGTATAGGTGAGGAAACAAATTTGAACAGAATAAGGGAAGGTGGATTGAGAAGGATTCTTCAGGAGATGTGAAGCTTCTATGGTAAATATAGGTGATTCTAGCTACTATAGCTTGAATCACAAGTGTACTAGACAGATAAATTTCCAAAAAAAAATCTATATTTAGAATTTCTAATTTATATAAGGATTGGATGCTTATTGTGGGGAATACAAACAATTTTCACTTTAATTTAAATAAAATAAATGTTAAATTATTGTATGTGTATTATATCCCAAAATTTTATGTGAATCATGTTTCCTTGTTGAAGAGTAAGTGTTGCACGAGAAATGTTTAAAGCATCAGTGAAGGGTGATTCTGCATCCTTTTAATTATCCTTCTCATAATTGATTTGTGTTAATTTTAGGTTGATTTCTACCACACTACATTGATATCATTTTCTCCCAAAATAGAATAGGAACCTTTGGATCCTTGGTAATTAGATCTGATATATTTTGAAAAGAACAAAATATTTATGATTTTACATTAGACTAATTTTCATTTTAAATGATGTACATTTTTTTAGTTGTGAAGCATTGTTGCATAATTGGGTTTCATAAGATTGTGAATAAGGAACATTATTATTGTAATTTGTTTTAATCAGTATAATATACCATACAAACTACAAAGGAAAGGCCATAATAACACATAAATGGCCATTAGGCTTCCCAAATTTTGTAATGGAATTTCTCTTCTATAACACAATGCAATTTTTTTGAAAACACAATGTGTTTTGTAATGTAGAAGCCTCTTTACAAATATAAGTTTTCCTTGTTGCGACTTTGGAGGTTTAGAAACACAATGTGTTTTCAATTGTGTTGACACTTATGTTGAAAAGACACATCTATGTACATACAAAAAAATGCATAAAACCATAAATAAAAGTATACATAACAACATACATGGTAACAAAAAGTGAGGAAACTAAATGATGGGACCAAACGTCTAGGAAATGGTAGGTAGGAGTTAATGGCATCGTCAGGTCATTTTTTCTGCCTCCTACCAACCAAAAAAGGTGGATGCCTTAGCTTGCCCATGAAGTCTCTCTTTCATTCGCATTTTTTTCTAGCATGGGAAAACTGGCGAATGGCACGGGCCTTTTAGTTTCTAGTCTACTTATTGAAAGTTGAAGGTTTGAGTGCACATGGAGGAGTTGGAGGAGAAAACCGACCAAATCTAGTTGCAAGTACTATCCAATAGTGTTGTAGAGGGTTTTACAACATTGTTTGGGTTGCTTGTTTCTTAACACCTAGGGTTTTCCAACATGAATTGTTGCAAAAAAGAATGAAATGTGTACTATGAAGCACACTATGTGTTGATGGTTAATAGAGTCCCCCTTAAATGAGAGATGTGCTATTTGATAAAATAGAACACCATCTATACATTTGTATATTTTCATCTCAAGATAAAGGTTGGGTATAATTAAAGGCAAGCTTGAAAACACATTGTGTCTTCCAACATGCACTACACAACGTTCACCACTTTCAAAAAGTTTATTTATTATTGCCAATAACGACAAGAAATTGGTGTTCTTGATATTTTTAATGCACACCTACATATACGAGTTTAAAAACCATAAGGGCTTGGGTATGTTGTGATGTGGAGGTTGAAAAATGCAGTGTGTTATGAAGCATGCAATTTTTTATATAATTGAAACTTAAACAGAACAATGGAAGGTGTGATTTTGAAGACATTCATATAGTTTTATAATATTCCATGTTGCAAAAATGTACATGTTAAGAAGAAAGAAACCCACCATGAGACAACCCTTCACATTTAAACAAGGAGATTCAAATAACTGACACTCAACCCTGTGTTTTCTGAATTACAGTTATTTTGTGCACTTTATTTTTTCAATCGTGCAAAATTTAAACACAACAATGGAATGTGTGATTTTCAAGAAATTCATACTATTTTATGCAATTCCATGTTGCAAAATCATGGGTGTTAAGAAGAAATCAACCCAAAATGAGACAACCCTTTTCATTTAAACAAGGATATTCATATAATTGAGACCCGATAATGTGTTTTCCAAATTGCAAATATTTTGTGCACTTTTTTTTTCAATCATGCAAAATTTAAATGCAAATTTTACCCAAATTAAAATTCCTTTTAAATTTTGAAAGGGATTTTGAATACATTCAGGCTATCTATATTAGAAAATAATTTGAAGACATTATTTTTTTTTAGTAAGAATGCAAGTTGGAAAAACCTAGGTGTGAAGAAACAAGCAATGTATATAGTGTTGTAACACCTTGTGCAAGTGAGAAGAGAGTGTATTTTCCAACACTACAAATAATGCAAGAATTTTATTTGTTCCAATTGGATAAAGAAATAAAAATGACATTTGGACTATACCAGAGAGTTTTTCAACAATTTGAAAGTGGACTTGATTACATTCTTGGAGCGTAACAAAATAAAAGTGGACCTCTTCACAACGAACTAAATGAAATGGGACAATGTGTTTTACAACAATGCGAACAATCTCTAAGAACTATGCCTTGTAGGTTTCATAATACAAGTAATTTTTTCCAATTCATTAAATTCTTCGTAGCTAATTCCGCTATTTGCAAATAATGGTTTCAAATTCCATGTTTTTTTTGGTTTTTCCAAAATATGATTTTGAAAACCCACCGACCTATTGACATGTTTTCCAAGCAATGAGATAGGCCACGGGAGGTCAAATTTAATGTCTAACTATCAAGTCTTTCCATTGGTGCCATTTGTTCATCTAACCTTTTCTATCGACCATTTTGTTCTAATCAGATGAAGAAAGTGAAATATGAAACAAAAGCCTTACATATTCTATATTGTTTCTGATTTTTGTAAATCTTATTTGGTTATTTCACTCATATTTCCATAATGGTTTGTCAGATATTTCATTTGGAAATTGCAAAATTTCATACTTCCCATTGCTCTCTACCAACCTACAAAATGTCACTGTGGAAAATGGCGGTGAAAATAGGACCTTGTCTGGGATTTTTTCTATTTGCAAATAAAGGTTTTCAATGCCATGTTTTGGGATTTTTGTCCATTGCCAAATATGATTTTTAAAACATGATGATTGTTATGATGCATGTGACATGCATTTTTGTAGGGAGAATATCCTCCTCCCAATTGCAAAAGGTAATCTCCTTGCAACATGGCTTACACATGATAACGTGTTTCCCTTCTTCAGGGATAAGACATGTCTAATTATTATTGGTACTTGATTTCTACATTCGATTGCCTAATAGATTTTGCATCAATGCTCTAGATGAAATTCTATGATCCATTATCAAGATGAAGAAGAGAGCATAAGGGGTGACACTCATGGTCTCTTCTTCATGTTGATCTTTGATTACGAAGTATGATCTGAAATGCTGAAGAAAAAATAATTACAAAATCAAATCCAAAAATCAACTAGCAATAATCAATATGGATTGTGGAAAATTGATATCATTTATGTCTGATTATGTTATCATTTGAAAGACGTGTTTCTAGGTCCATAATATCTTGAGTTAAATATATTTTGCAGGGAGATTAGATTCTACCCTACAATTGGATGTCACTATTCTCCCTAGAAGAATGCATGTCAGAGGCATCATAACATAAAAAAATATATACACCACATGATGGGACAGTGTATTGTGGAAAATAATTGGGGTTAGAAAAAACTATGTGCTGTGAGGTCTTTCATTATGCACATTGAAAGCTAAAGGTTTGAGATCATGGGGTGGAGTTACATTTGCAGTATATATAAAATCATGCAAATTCAACTAAGGAGGGAGTAATGAATTGGGATGTTACTTGTGAAGGGTTTCTAAATGGTATTTGGTTTGCAAGTTGAATAAAACCTAGTGTTTTCCAACCTACACTTACACATTGTTGGCCTTGCCATTGTATGGAAATTTCAACCTGTCAATGCTTGATACAAGCATTAGACAAGACCTCTATAAAGACATAAGAACATTTTATGACGACTGTGAATATTTGGAGATACTTTGCAATATTCACAAAAGAAGCTCTTCTCTCTAGAACACATCACCACCTCTTCCACAATCTCATCCACTCAGGTCTATGATGTTGTAAGCCGTCATTGATGTATGATGGAGAGAAGTGCATGTTTTGGAAATGAAAAAGTTATGCTTGAAAGTTGGTCAGTTTTCATGAAATTTTGTCGCATTGACAGAGGGGGTGGGGGTACAACCTTGTGTGTTTTCCATCCTGCAACTTGTGTTGCAAACATATAATGATATTGAAATGGAATGTTTTCTCCAAGTAAGGGTTGTTACAAAATATGAAGTTGAAATTCAATACATTTTGTTGTTTTTCCATTCTGCAACTTTTTTTTGTGCATATTGTGTTCCAAATGTATGATGATATTACAATGGAATGTTTGTTGCAAGTAAGGGTTGTTATGAAATATGAAGTTGAACTTCAATACATTATGGTTTTACACTCTACATAACACTAACTGTTGTCTTTGAACAAAATTTGAGAAGTGAGGGACAACCTTGTGTGTTTTCCATCATGCAACTTTTTTGGTGCATATTATGTTCTAAACGTATGACAATATTGAAATGGAATGTTTGTTGCAAGTAAGGGTTATTATGAAATATGAAGCTGAAATTCAATACATTATGTTGTTATAGTCTGTATAACATTTACTGTTGTCTTTGAACAAACTTTGAGAAGTGAGGGACAACCTTGTGCGTTTTCCAATGGTGCAATCCATGCAAGCATTTTATGTGTTCCAATCCCATGGAAAAAGGAAATATTCCATTTTGAGTCTACCAAATAGTCGTTCTAAAAATTCTAAGTGGACTTCCTTTCATTTTGGGAGAGTACAAAACAAAGACCTTTCATAAGCAAATAACTGATAGGGAACACTTTGTTTTCCAAGACTGCAACCAATGCAAGCATTTTATTTGTTACAATCACATGAAAAAGGCAAAGCTTTGATCTCCACTCTACCAAATCATAATTCTAAAATTTAAAGTGGAATTCACTTCATTTTTAGAGTGTGACAAATACACTCTTTTGGTAATGAAATAACTGACAAGGGATAGTGTGTTTCCCAACATTGCAAGCAATGGAAGCATTTTATGTGTTCCAATCACAAGGAAAAATTAAATAGTATTATGTATCCTTGAGTTGTAATTATATTGATAGTATGAATGTCTTGGAAGCCTTTCAATTTGTACATTCTAATAGTGTAGTTAAGTTAAACTTCAAAATATATAATTACTCTTACTTACAGTATAAATTATATTTGAATTTCTTCGTATGGTTGAAACAAATAAATACACAAAATAATGGAAGATTAGAAAACACGTGGGTTGTTAGTTCTTTCATTCTACATAATTAAATCTAAACAGTTGAGAGGATGGGGAGGACTTGCAGGTGTGGGATACATTTGGTTGCAAGTTTCTTAACAACCTCTATTTTCAAAATTCATTACATTATCGCTATATTAAAAGATAAATGTTGTCAAGACAATCACAAAACATACCAAATTGAGGTGGGGCAGCTAACCAATAGGTTTTTTACTTGTAAATGGTTTTAGAATAGTTTGTGGATTGCACGATTAATAACACCCTATGTTTTCCAATCTCAAATTATACATAATAGTTTGAATTCCTTGAGAAGATTTTCTTATTTACACAACAAGAATGTAATAAAAGGGCACCTCCAATAATTGCAATTCAGTATCTTCAAGTGATTGAAAAAATTAAATGCACATAATTATTGCATGTTGAAAAACACACTGGGTTACTTCCATAGCATTTTACAATACTGTGGGTTGTATGTTTCATAACACCATATCTTTTCCAACCTATAGTTTTTCTGATAGTAGGAATGTATTGAAAACATGTTTTTATTTAGACACAAAGAATTTAATGAAAGGAACCTTCAAAATTTATTACAATTCTTAGGTAGAATAAAATATGAGTTTGAAATTCTTCTTATGATTGAAAAAATATATGCTTGCTTTCTACAAATGGTGCAATGAATCTTGGAACTTTAATTATCCATAACACTTGCAACAATTTTACATCTTATAGAAAACCAAAGATGCATTTTGTAAAATGGAATGTGCTTCAGATAGCAAAGAATGTCATTGAGGTGGAAAAAACACCTAGAAGGGTGTCTAGTGGTGCATCTTCTTTGGGGCGGTCACATTCCCCAACATGCAGGTAAGATCTGGTAATTACAAGATGCAATCAAATGTATAATTTAATCTCGCATAAGTGATTGCGATGTTCACTGGAAATAGGGAATGTTAGTCAGGAGGCAACCAACACGGTACAGAGGAAGTCCCCTCATTTGAGGAAAACGTTGAACCCTGAGGCAATGACATGTTTGGTAATTGATTGTGAACTTCCAATTGCACTTTCCTTCTAATGTGTCAATCAAAATGCTTTACAATTTTAGTTAGAAAATATCATGTCTATTATAAATATGCTGATTTTTACAGTATATGGTTCCTTCGATTCAGGACAATACTTAGGGAGATCATCAAACTCTTTCCATAGTCCATGACAACAAGGAAGAGCATGCAAAGGGAGACCCTAAGGATGGAGAGGGACGCAATGAAGCACAAGGTGATGTGGTGGACAGGATGGTAGATATAATAAGTCAATTATTTCATTGTTTGTACATGTTGTGCATTTAAATTTTTTTTAATATCAAATATATTAAGAAATTTTCTTTTCTAAATTTGTTCTACAAGTTGCTGCTAAATATAGAAGAGAAGTGGAGAATGGTAGATATGTATATTATTGTATTGTAGAATAATTTACAAGAAAATATCATGATTGGAGAGTGTTCAACATGCATAGGATTCAGCATCATCACCTTCCTATTCTCGTGCCACCAAAGTGTGGCCAAAATGTGTCGAGGGGGTGTTCCTTCAAAAGAGGGTGGAAAATATGGAGTACCAAATGAATCTATGACAACATCTCTAGCATAAGTGTGTTATTCAAAGTGTCTGTCAAAAGTATGGGAAACATAGCTTCCTTCAACTTCCCCAAAAAGGAAAGGATGAGGTGAAGAAGTGAATGGCATTATACAATAGTGAGGAGAAAAATGAGTAGAGAAGGAAAAATATATTATAATTGCAAGAGAGAAAGATAAATGAAGGAATGGTAATGCCAAATTGAATTGTTAAATATAAATTTTGGTTGGTTCATATTTTCTGTTATGTGGCATACAAGGTTCACTTAACGTTAGGTTACAAGACATGACATGGTGATGGTTGAGTAGTGGTTCTTTCTGCCCACCAAATTCGTGTTCATTCACTAGAGGAAGTTGTGCCTAGGAAAGGCAAAGATGATGTTGTTCCTCCCAACCCCGTGTGTATCATTCAGAAGAACCCTCGTACATAGTTAAAAGTTTCAAGGCACCCTGTGAAAAAGAAGTGAGAAGAAATGGTGATCTAAAAATATTTTGTTTAATGTTTGTTTTGATTATTTGAATGAATTGGTTTCATGCATCTGAGTTTGATGTGACGTTTCAATTCCTCCTATTACACAACAAGGATGAACAATGAAGTGCTTCCCTTGTAGGTTATTGTTATTTTGAAAGATGATGTTCCTCCCAACCCCTTTTCTAACATTGAGAAGAAGTGTGTATGGTTTAAAATTTCCTCACATCCTCACAAGAAGAAAAAAGTAAAAATGGTGATTTCAAAATATTCTATTCGATGCTTTTTTTAATTATTTCAATGAATTGGTTGCATGCATCTAAATTCGATGTGACGTTTCAATTCTTGCTATTATAGGTCAATGATGAACAACATAGTACTACCCTTGAACAAGATACTCTTGAATTGGAAGACAAAGAAGACGCCATGGAAGAACAACATGATGTTGTTCCTCCCAACCAGACATATAACATGGAGAAGAAGAAAAAGAAGAAAAAGAAGGAGAATATATAGTTTAAAGTTTCCTCATGCCCTCGCAAGAAGAAACAAGTATAAACAATGATTTTTAAATTTTCTATTTAATGTGTGTTTTTATTATTTCAATGAATTAGTTGCATGCATCTAAATTTGATGTGATGTTTCAAATTGTTCTATTACAAGAAAATATTGTATGACAAAGTCTTTCCCTTGAGCAAGATACTCTTGATTTGGAAGACAAAGTGGACACCAAGGAAGAAAAACATGATGTTGTTCCTCCCAACTTGGCATATAACATTGAGAAGAAGAAGAAGAAGGAGTGTATAGGGTTGAAAGTTTCCTCATGCCCTCACAAGAAGAAACAAGAAGAAAAAGAAATTTTAAACTCTTCTATATAACGTGTTTTGATTATTTCAATGAATTGGTTACATGCATTTGAATTAAATGTGATGTTTCAATTGCTTCTATTATAGAGAAATGATGAACAACATAGTCCTACCTTCAAACATGATACTCTTGATTTGGAAGACAAAGCGAAGGCCATGGGAGAACAAGATGATGTTGTCCCTCCCAACCCACCATCTAACATTGAGGAGAAGAAGAAGGGGTTTACGTGGTCAAAATTTTTAAGGTACCTTGACATGTAGAAACTAGAAGAAACAGTAAGTTAGAACTCTTCTATTTAATATTTTTTTTAATAATTTAAATGAATTGGTTGCATGCATCTAAATTTGAAGTGATGTTTGAATTCCTAGTATTACAGGGAAAAGATGGATAGAGGTTTGGGCTTGACCTAATTGGCCATGTGGTTGAATTTGAAATTGGAGAGCCTAATAGAGATGGACATGCAGATGGGGAAAGTATTGGCCTGCAAGTGGGGTAGGGAAATAAAGATGGACATGGGGACGGGGAGAGCACTAGCTTGCAAGTGGGAAAGGGTAATAAAGATGGACATGGGGATGGGAAAAAAAATGGCTTACAAGTGGGAGAGAGTAATAAATATGGACATGAGGAAGAGGAAAGTGGTGGCATGCAAGGGGGAGATGTCAATAAAGATGGGCATGGGGACTGGGAGAGCAACAACCTGTCGTCTATATCGGTAATAGACCCAACACACTTCCATGCTTATGTTCTTATTTATTTATGAATCCTTTAATATGCCTTCAATTATGATTCACGTCAATGATGTTTCCATTGTACATAAATCTTGTGGATGAACCGATGATAGAGTTTAAGGGCATCACTTTTAAGGTCAGTGATCATGTTGATATTTTTAGGCATTGTAAATGGGTTGGAAAAGGAATTGTACATGTCGATAGAAAGGATGAAACCCATGACTTTATGCACCTAGAAATTTGTGTGAGAGTCAACATTGTTGAGGCCATTGTTGGTGAGCATTATGTGCCTTTTCTACTTCATGGTGCAGAGACCTTCGATGAGTGCATGGCTGGATTCATGCTATGGAATCTCTCCGAGATGAAGAATTATGTTCCAGAGGTACACATAAATGATATGTTGTTGTATATATCATACTACCTTATATTGTTTCCATCCATACATTAATAGTGATTAATTTTTTGTTATAGGGTGAAGCTATTAAATGTGCCAAGGAGAAAGCATAGCCTATGAAGAAATCTATTGTTTTACATTCATCATCTACAAGGGTTCGTGGAATTGGAATCACCCCTCCTTAAATACACAAGAACCCTAAGAAACGTGTCATGTATTAGGAATGCTTGAACTTAATTGTGAAGAATAGGGAGCATAGGATATGATGAGATAGGCTTAGAATACTGATTTTGCATTGTGGGTTTCATTATTTGATCATTGAACAATTATGGTATAGAGATATACCATTTTTATATGTTTTAACACTATGTTGTTATACATTTCATATCAGACTTTTCATTTCCCTCTATAATTATTTGATTATTGAATAATTATGGTGAAAAAATATACCGTTTTTATATGTTTCAACCCTATGTTGTTATACATTTCAGATCATACTTTTGATGGCCCTCTATAATTATTTGATTATTGAACAATTATGTTGAACATATATACTATTTTCATAAGTTTGAACACAATGTTGGTATCCGTTCATATCACACTTTTCATAGCCCTGTAATTGTTTCATTACAAACAAGAATGTAATGAAGTCCACTTTCAATTTGTAGAACAAGTATTTCGTTGACTCTATTTCATTTTTCCATGTGATTAGAACAAATTAAATGCTAGCATTGTTTACAGTGTTGAAAAACTCCCTGCCCCCTATGAGTTATTTTGTTACAATAAGTATTTGATTTATTGCGACCAATAATGTAAATAAATTCCACTTTGAATTTTAGAACAATGATTTGGAAGAATGGAGATGGCATATTTACCCTTTTCATGTGATTGTAACAAATAAAATGCTTGCATTGGTTGTAGTGTTGGAAAACACATTGTCCCATCAATTTTTTGGTTAAGAAAAGTCTTTATTTTGTATGCTCCCAAATTGAAATTAAGTCCTTTGAATTTTTGTAGAATGATTATTTGGTAGGGTGGAAATGACATATTTCCTTTTTCCATCTGATTGGAACACATAAAATGCTTGCATTGCTTGCAAAGGTTGGAAAACATATTGCCCCTTGTCAGTTATTTCGTTATGAAAAGTTTTGATTTCTCATGCTCAATAAAAGAAGTGAAGTCCACTTTCAATTTTAGAACAACGATTTGGTAGAGTGTAGATGGCAGCTTTTCCTTTTTCATGTGATTATAACAAATAAAATTCTTGCATTTGTTGCAGTTTTTGAAAACAAACTATCCCCTGTCAGTTATTTTCTTATGGAAAGTGTCTATTTTGTATGCTCCCAAAATGAAATTAAGTCCACTTTGAATTTTTGTAGAATGATTATTTGGTAGAGTGGAAATGGCATATTTCCTTTTTCTATGTGATTGGAACACATAAAATGCTTGCATTGCTTGCAGTGTTGAAAAACACACCATCCCTTGTTAGTTATTTCATTATAAAATGTTTTGATTTCTCACGCTCCAAAAATGAAGTGAAGTCCACTTTCAATTTTAAACAATGATTTGGTAGAGTGCACATGGAAACTTTCACTTTTTCATGTGATTGTAATCGTTGGTGTAATTAAATGTGGTGTACCTTGTAATAGGTCATTATTACACCTTAGTTAATTTTACTTAGGGACCACATAGGAGGTAGTTGGAGAATTTCTACTTTTGGTGGAATTATCATGGATTACTTTATCACCTCCACCTTCCGTGGACATATCATGTGGTTGCCTCTCCACCTTTTGTGGGTGATCCACCATTTGTGGTGATTATCACATTATCAATTTTCCACTTTAGGTGGAGTGATAGCTTTTCATAGTTTTCTTATGTCATATAAGATTATGACACTTATCATAATATTATGCCCTTCTATGTTCTCACCTTGACTATATAACCAAGGGTCCTCCTATGTACCTACATTCATTCTATTTGCATTATTGGAAAACTACAACTTATTCTTGTCATATTGTTTCTATCTCTCTTATGGTTGTTCTTTATATTAGGCCTCTTGATCTTGGGTGGCTACCTTGATAGACATTTATTATAGTAACAAATAAAATTCTTGCATTTGATGCAGTGTTCAAAAACACACTATCCCCTATCAATTATTTGTTTATGGAAAGTGTTTATTTTGTATGCTCCCAAAATGAAATTAAGTCCACTTTGATTTTTTGTAGAATGACTATTTGGTAGAGTGGAAATGGCATATTCCCTTTTTCCATGTGATTAGAACACATAAAATGCTTGCATTGCTTGCAGTGTTGAAAAACACATTTTTCCTTGTTCATTATTTCATTATGAAAAGTTTTTGATTTCTCACGCTCCAAAAAGGAAGTGAAGTCCACTTTCAATTTTAAACAATGATTTGGTAGAGTGTAGATGGAAACTTTACCTTTTTCATGTGATTGTAACTGTTGGTGTAATTAAATGTGGTGTACCTTGTAATAGGTCATTATTACACCTTAGTTAAGTTTACTTAGGGACCACATAGGAGGTAGATGGAGAATTTCCACTTTTGGTGGACTTATCATGTTATTACTTTATCACCTCCACCTTCCGTGGACATATCATGTGATTGCCCCTCCACCTTTTGTGGGTGATCCACCATTTGTGGTGATTATCACATTATCAATTTTCCACTTTAGGTGGAGTGATAGCTTTTCATAGTTTTCTTATGTCATATAAGATTATGACACTTATTATAATATTATGCCCTTCTATGTTCTCACCTTGACTATATAACCAAGGGTCCTCCTATGTACCTACATTCATTCTATTTGCATTATTGGAAAACTACAACTTATTCTTGTCATATTGTTTCTATCTCTCTTATGGTCGTTCTTTCTATTAGGCATCTTGATCTTGGGTGGCTACCTTGATAGACAATTATTATAGTAACAAATAAAATTATTGCATTTGATGCAGTGTTCAAAAACACACTATCCCCTGTCAGTTATTTATTTATGGAAAGTGTTTATTTTCTATGTTCCCAAAATGAAATTAAGTCCACTTCAAATTTTTGTAGAATGACTATTTGGTAGAGTGGAAATGGCATATTCCCTTTTTCTATGTGATTAGAACACATAAAATGCTTGCATTGCTTGCAATGTTGAAAAAAACACTTTCCCTTGTTAGTTATTTCATTATGAAAAGTTTTGATTTCTCACGCTCCAAAAAGGAAGTGAAGTCCACTTTCAATTTTAAATAATGATTTGGTAGAGTGTAGATGGCAGCTTTACCTTTTTCATGTGATTGTAACTGTTGGTGTAATTAAATGTAGTGTACCTTGTCCTAGGTCATTATTACACCTTAGTTAAGTTTAATTAGGGACCACATAGGAGGTAGTTGGAGCATTTCCACTTTTTGTGGACTTATCATGTTATTACTTCAATAAAATTCTGTTTTCACAGTCCATAATAGATCATTCAAGATTTCTGGATAAACTGTGTGCTGATTTTTACATCAACTTTTTGGATCATACTCCATGATACATCATCAGGATGATAAGAAGATAGAGAGAGAATTGAAAAAGAGAAAGAAGACTTGGATAGAAATAGGAGAGGAGAGATGGAATGGTAGGGAGGCCCAAATCCCCAAAAAGCAAAAGACTAAGGAAGGAGAAGAAAATGTTATTACTTTATCACCTCCACCTTTCGTGGACATATCATGTGATTACTTCTCCACCTTTTGTGGGTGATCCACTATTTGTGGTGATTATCACATTATCACTTTTCCACTTTAGGTGGAGTTATAGCTTTTTCATAGTTTTATTATGTCATAAGATTATGACACTTATCATAATCTTATTCCCTTGTATGTTGTCACCTTGACTATATAACCAAGGGGCCTCCTATGTACCTACATTCATTCTATTTGCATTATTGGAAGACTACAACTTATTATTGTCATATTGTCTCTATCTCTCTTATGGTTGTGCTTTCTATTAGGCCTCTTGATCTTGGGTGGCTACCTTCATAGCCAATTCTTATAGTAACGAATACAATTATTGCATTTGTTGTAGTGTTGGAAAACACACTATCCCTTGCCAGTTGTTTTCTTATGGAAAGTGTTTATTTAATATTCTCTCAAAATGAAATGAATTCCACTTTGAATTTTGGTAGAATGACTATTTGGTAGAGTGGAAATGGCATATTTCCTTTTTCCATGTGATTGGAACACATAAAAGGCTTGCATTGCTTGCAGTGTTGGAAAACACACTATCCTTTGTCAATTATTTCGTTATGAAAAGTTTTGATTTCTCACACTCCAAAAAAGAAGTGAGGTCCACTTTCAATTTTAGAACAATGATTTGGTAGAGTGAAAATGAAATATTTTCCTTTTTCATGTGATTATAACAAATAAAATGGTTGCATTTGCTGCGGTGTTGGAAAACACACTATCACTTGTTAGTTATTTCTTTATAGAAATTGTTTATTTCGTATGCTCCCAAAACGAAATTAATTTCACTTTAATTTTTTGTAGAACGACTATCTGGTAGAGTGGAAATGGAATATTTCCTTTTCCATGTGATTGGAACATGAAAAAATGCTTGTAGTGTTGGAAAACACATTGTCCCTTGTCAATTATTTTGTTACAAAAAGTTTTGATTTCTCATGCTCCAAAAATGAAGTGAAGTCCACTTTCAAATTTAGAACAACGATTTGGTAGAGTGAAGATGGTAAAATTTCCATTTTCATGTGATTGTAACAAAGAAAATTCTTGCATTGGTTGTTGTGTTGGAAAACACATTGTGCCCTATTAGTTATTTGCTTTTGGAAAGTGTTTATTTTGTACGCTCCCAAAATGAAATGAAGTCCACTTTGAATATTTAGAATGACTATTTGGTAGACTCAAAATGGCATACTTCCTTTTTCCATGTGATTGGAACACCTAAAATTCTTGCATGGATTGCACCATTGGAAAACACACTGTCTGCTGTGAGTTATTTTCCTAATGATTATTTATCTCTGATCCTCCAAAAATGAATTTAAGTCCACCTTCATATTTCATGAATTTTTTTTCTTTTTACACTCCAAAAATGTAATGAATTCCACTTTCATATTTTATAACTAGTTGGTTGAGTAAAAATGACATTCCTTTTCTCATGTCATTGGAACAAATAGAATTCTCACATTATTTGTAGTTCTAGAAAACACACTATCCTATACAAGTTACTTCGTTATGAAAAATTAATTATGTATGTGACCTTACTTACAAATGTAAGCATATGCAATGAATGCTTTTATGTTCTAGAGACATAACAAAATAGTGTATTGAATTTCAACTTCATATTTTATAAGAACCCTTACTCTTAGGAAACATTCCATTTGAATATTATAATATGTTTAGAACACGAGATGCACAAAAAAAAGTTGCATGACAGAAAACAAACAGGGTTGTCCTTGACTTCTCAAATGTAGTTCAAAGACAACAATTAATGTTATGCAAACTATAACAAAACAATGTATTGAAGTTCATGAGAAGCTTTAAAACAAGTAGTAAAAGCACTACGCGATTGATTATCTTGAGATTTGAAGTTATTTTGATTATTGTTATTCATAAGCTTCTTATCATTTTTCTTTTTAAAACAAACATTAGTTAGGTGAGCATCTTTGCCACAATAAGTACAATGAGGTTAATTATAATTATTATTATTGTGATGAGCATTATTGTTATACGAGGGCCTAGAATTAAATCTATTGTTATTATGATTATTATTATTGTTATGAGGATTATTATTGTTGTGATGATTATAATTATTATTACGAGAATTATGATTATGAGATCTATTATTTTTTTTTTGATGTTTAGACACAAAAGCATGTTCATAAGATCTAAGAGTACCAAATTGCAACAACTTAGCTTCCTCTTGACGTAAAAGATTTTGAAATATGCCATAAGTTAACTGAGGAGGTAAAGTAGGAATAGCAAGTTGCGAATGAATGTTAGTAATAAATTGTTGAAATTATTTAGGAAGACACTTCTTGAGAATAATAGTAATTAATCTAATATCACTTAAAGTAACATTCACACCATTTAATTGAGTCTTAATAACATCAAATTTAAGTAAAAAATCATCCATATTTTTAAAGTCAATATACCTGAGGTCTTCCAAGTTGTCTTCGAGCTGAATATTATGTGATTCAGTGGAGCTATCATAGGTTTGTTGCAAAATGGTCCATGCTTGATGAGCGTTGGTGCAATTTCCAATCAAGACATACAAATCAGGAATAATCAAAAGACCAATTAATCCAAGAGCTTCTTCATTTTTAACTTGCCATGCATCTTTGTTAGTTTGAGAAGCAGAGGTAGCTGGTTCAATAGTGGCATCTATATCAACTTGGAGTAAATGTTTAAAATGAAAAATGAAAGAGATGTGTGTTTTCCATTGATGATAGTTAGAGATATTTAAGTTGATTTCTGGAATTAGAGTAGACATGACTAAATAATATTCAGATTTGAACAAATTAATTTAAAAAAAGACAAATAAACTGAAAAGAGCAAAGGAAGAGAAAGGATTCCCTTCAAAAAATGTTATATAATGAATAATGATTAAAAAAATCAGGAATCTAACTAATATTAGAGTTTCAATGATCAAATAAAGTAATGATGAAAAACTGATATAAACCAGAAGAATGTTATGATGAAAAATCTACAACAATAATTATTTTAGAAAGAAAAAGGAACATGCATGCCGGAATAAACTGTCATGGAAAATATAATCTCGGTGCGGGGGGCATATCTCTCAAATGAACTGTTGGATTGAGCTAAGTTTAGGATATGTTTGAGATAACCTAAATATATAGAATCAGACCAAAGAGATCTTTCTAATGTGTAAGATTTCAAATGATATGGGAAACAAAGTGAGGTATTGTCAAAACAAAGATTAATACATAGATATGGAGAGCAGAAAAATCAGGAATCTAACTAATATTAGAGTTTCAATGATCAAATAAAGTAATGATGAAGAACTGATATAAATCAAAAGAATGTTATGATGAAAAATCTACAACAACAATTATGTTAGAAAGAAAAAGGAACATGCATGCCGGAATAAACTGTCATGGAAAATATAATCTCGGTGCGGGGGGCATAACTCTCAAATGAACTGTTGGATCAAGCTAAGTTTAGGATATGTTTGAGATAACCTAAATATCTAGAATTAGACCAAAGAGATCTTTCTAATGTGTAAGATTTCAAATGATATGGGCAACAAAGTGAGGTATTGTCAAAACAGAGATTAATACATAGATATGGAGAGCAAAAAATGCCAAAACAATACAGAGATATCAATAGAGATTAGAAAAATAGTGAAGATTCAATCTTTTAATGAAGGTAATAAACTTATAAATGATAATAAACTCAGAGATGCATGCAATAGGAAGCTGAAACTACTACGCTTTCTGGTTTATTATTTTAACAGAACCTGCAAGAATGTTAGAATATGCAAGAATGATAAAAAATGTAAATGAAAACCTGCAGAGATAAATGAGAATAACCTAAAGAGATTTAGAATAAAACAAATGAACTAAATTCAAACCCTTGCAATCTCCCGATAGAGAGTATTGTTAGATCTAGATAAACAAAACTTGAAATGAAGAAATAAACTGGGTTTGGCGGAGAACCGTCCAAACTCAACAAAAATTCAAAAAATATACTCTTTGACGGAAAGCCTTCCAAAGAGGGTTAGAGAAAAAAAGTATGAAGAAGAGTATGGAAAAAAAAGTTAGAGCTGCAACAAATGTTAGATCTATAAGATAAAACTTGAAAAATCTTGCTCCTTTGAATGTCGCCTTCCTACAAAACACTTAAACAAGGATTAGTAGCTAGCTTTGATACCATGTTAGAAGAAACAAAGGAATGAAAGCAAGATCAAAACAACAATCCAAGAAGTGAAGTGCAAGAAGAGATTTACCATAAATCAAATGAGAGATAGGTGGAAGATCAACCACCAATACCAAGATAAGACTCCAAGAATCCAACAAGAGCCAAGAGATTTTTGTAAGGGGAAAAGCAAAGAAAAACCCCTTTGTCAATTATGAATGAGGCATAAAAAGCCTAAACAGAGAGAATAATATGAGCAAGAAGCTCAATACAATATGATAGAACTACTATGCAAGAGGAGAGAATTGTGTTAGAGAATTGTACAAAATTAGTGTGTAGTGTGTGGAGAAATATCTCTTTAAGTAGAGATGAGTGAAGGAGTTTGCATGTAACTCCCTATGTGTAAGCGTGCCACACTCATACTTAGTGTGTGCCAAGTGTGAGCATCCTCATAAGGAGGAATAACCTATTTTCCTTATTAAAGCAATTACAAAAAATATGAGTTGTCCTCTCACTTCGACTAGAGGACAAAATTACATGTAGAGATTCCTTTAGGAATATCCTAAAATAAATAAAAGAGGATACCTTGGTTTATCCTCAAATGAAATAAAACAACCAAGGAAAGATTACTAATTCTAACAATATCCAAATCCTCAAATTCATCAGAAAAATCCAAAAATATTAAAAAACTCAGAAAAAACCAAAAATATTGAAAAAATCCATCAAAAACTCAAAAACATTAAAAAAATCCAAAAAAATCTCAAAAAGTCATAAAAAAAAAATAGAGTCTTGTCAGTCTTCCACCTTGTTTGAACTACATCGTCTCTAAGCTTGAACGTAGGCAAGGTTGATCTTTGATCATCCCCCAAGAGAGTTAGGGTCAGTCGTTAGGTGTCTATCACATTGGCAATCTGTTTGCCCATCTATTTTACAGTTAGGGTCAGTCCTTAGGCGTCCGTCGCATTGGAAATCCATTTGGCCATCTATCTCATCATTGAGTCAAGTACGTCATTAGTCGAACTATCTGGTCTCTATGTGTATAATGTAGGCAAGGCTAATCTATGAATCATCTCCTGAGACCCCTAGGATAGGTCTTTAAGTTAATCCTCTTGTCGTAAATCTCAAAAATACCAAAAAAATTTGTAAAACATCTCAAAAATACCAAAAACAACCTCAAAATATATGAAAACCCAAAATGGTGCATCCATTTCATCTCACTTTCACCCGTGATTATCATCACTCATAATAAAATCAATCATCACCTTCACCCTTTGGTAAGTCAGTAATAAGCAAGTCTAGTAGGTTCAAAAAGTGAACACTCTAATCGTCAGAGTGTTGAAAGTATAGATTAGTGAGTTAGAAAGTTGGTCAACTCAGACTATCAATAGCTTATCACCCAAATTAGTCCCATCAAAACCCTAATCACTACATGTCCTAGGATGAAGCTTTCTTGCGATGGACATAAGCATCAAGTACCCCACAATAGTTAGTCTTGGCTAGTGGTATGAAGAACATTAGCTTGTTTGGTTTTCTTTATTTAGTTTTTTATTGAATTATCTTATTTTGCACTCATTCCAAGGGCCTCTTGATGATGCCTAAAAAAAATTGTTTTAGAGAGAAAGGAATGGGGCAATGATCATTATCTTTTTGTCTGTTGTGCTTGTTGGACGTTCTTGTAAAATAACTTGGCAAATACTTGCTTTTTTGGGTCCGTCTTAGCAAGGTTTTCGTATGTCAAGTGTGAACAAGAGAACTCCTATCTGATTGTCGAGTAAGAGTCCATCACACTAGGCACAATGCCATCCTGATTCTTTATACCTTGATGCATCACACCTATGTGTGTTATAAAACATAAGGAAAGTTATGCTCTTTATCTCTCCCATCTCTAGATAAGCAATACATCATGATCATTCATCATCATAAAGTTGGCTTGTTGAACTTTTGCATCTTCTTGGATTCAAGGGTTGATCCCTCTTATTCTTCTATCCTCTTTCATGCTAACAATGCATCCATCTTGCATCCAAACTCTCATCCAGCATAATCACATCGTATCATCATAGGATGACATCATCCATAGCATCCATTTAACATGCATTGCAGAATCATCTAAATTTTTTTAGGATAATATAAATTTGTTATTCTAAGCATCTCCCAAACATCCCATTTACATCATCATTATCATATAGATCAGTTATTCATAGCCATCCATACATCCACTTTAAACCTCTATGTCACGAGATCGACCTCAAATCGAATCTTTTTGCTCAATCTCTAGAGGGGGAAATGCACTAACATACTTCTTTTCGCTGGGGCATCCAAGAAAATCAAACTTTTTTTTAATTTCGATGTTGGCAGAATCATTCTTTGAACCAAATGAGTACATTGCTTCAAAGAGGGGCAAAATGTAGACACTTAAAATATACATCATACATCTCGCTCTAATTAACATTCAATTATGCTATTAATCAATTAAAGTAATTTATTTATTAGTTCCCTAAGCTTCATCATACTTAATTAAATTAATCAAATTATTTCATTAAGTCCTTAAGTTCTTCTCATTTGATTCAATAAATCAAAATGATTTAAACAAATTTCAAACTCCTAAAATCCTCCAAGTTAATTAATCTGAATTAATTAACCTCTAAACATAATCACTCATTCTCTAGCTTTTGACTCAATTGGAGTCAAATGTAAACTCTTAACTAACCCACCCACTTGCACCAATAAATCATTTCTTTGATTTATTAATTCTTCTAATTTCTTTCAAAAAGGCATCAAGATGGAATATTATGTCAATTTGAATCTTCCCTCCAAAGGACTTGTCCCTTCCAACAAAGCATTAAATGCTCTTACATGTCTCTTGCACAAGTCAAAGTTGGAATTTAATGCACCTTTCATCCGCCCTAAACATGTCATTTCTTGTAAAATTCAAATTTGAAATTGACACATTGGCCAAGACTTGCACATTCCTCACCCCCTCAAATCTTGACAAGTGGCATCTTTAAATTGGCTTATGAATAATCCCACATTCATTCAAATTCTCTCAATCTCCTACCCTTGAATCTATAAAATGCAAAACATTTCTCCAAAACAACTACAACACAATTTGAGAACACATTGATGCAAGGTTACTCTCTACATGTGAGAACTAATCTTGCTCTTCATCACACCATCACTATCATCATCTTTCATTTTGGAAATTTTTCTTATCAAGGGGTTGGGAAAGGGATTTATTTCCACATTTCAAGAGGCACCACTCCCACTATGGAATGAAGTTTGATCATGTTTTTATATTCTCTTACATTCTTACTTAGATGTCTTTGGGTTATTTATCTAGTTTCCATATTTTAAATATGGTTGAATATTTCATAAGAATGCTAAATCTGGTTGTTTTAAACTGACCAACAATCTAATGGTTTTGTTTGAAGCAATTTTGTAGATTTTGGTGTTTATAGTAGGTAAAGAGAGAGAGAGAGAGGGAAGGGGGGGAGGCAGATGTAGGGAGGAGATAGAGGGGTGAGAGAGAGAGAGAGGGGAGAGAGAGAGAGATCAAGGGAGAGAGATAGGGAGTGGAGAGATAGAGAGTAGAGAGAAGGAGAGAGAAAGTTGATACAACTAGCTGACTACTAAAATTTCACCTCTTGATTACTGAAATTTGACTAAGTCTGAAATTTTTAAGATCTTCCAAAAACTAGAATTTGCATTATAATTCCTAGTGATCTGAAACCACTCTCAAACATCCTACCTATATACATGTAATATAAATTAAAGTATAAGAAATTAAATGTCCATATGTAAATGTAAATTTATACTTAAATGTTTATTTCATGTATATAGTTTCTTTGGAAGAGAAAGCGAAAATAAAAGAATTTACAAAAATGCATTCCAAAATTCATTGCAAAAAGAAAGAGAACTCACACTTGTTCACTCATTGCAAAATTCAAGCCATTTGGCGCTCACCAAAGGGTAAAGCCATTTGGAGAGTGCCAAATTTTTGAGCTCGCCAAATGGTAAAGCCATTTGGAGAGTGCCAAATTTTTGAGCTCGCCAAATGGTAAAGCCATTTGGAGAGCACCAAATTTTTGCGCTCGCCAAATGGTAAAGCCATTTGGCGAGTGCCAAATTTGGCACTTTCCAAATGTGGCACTTTTCAAATTTGGCGAGCTCAATATGGACTATTACAGGTTTTTTTGTAATTTGGCATCAAAATTGTGTCAGAAATTGGTGCACTTACCCTTATGCAAACTGTAACTACACAATGTGTTGAATTTCAACTTCATATTTCATGACAACCCTTACTTGTAGCAGACATTCCATTTCAATATCTTCATATGTTTAGAACACAAGATGCACAAATAAAAGTTACATGATGGAAAACACACCGGGTTGTTTATGACTTCTCAAATGTTGTTCAAAGACAAAAGTTACTATTATGCAGACTGTAACAACACAATGTATTGAAGTTCAACTTTATATTTCATGAAAAACCTTACTTTCAGAAAACATTCCATTGCAATATCGTCATATATTTGGAACACAAGATGCACAAAAGAAGTTTCAAAATGGAAAAACATACAAGGTTGTCAGTCACTTCTCAAATATAGTTCAAGGACAACAATTATTGTTATGTAGACTATAAAAAAATAGTGCATTGAAGTTTACCTTCATATTTTATAACAAGCCTTACTTGCAACAAACATTCCATTGCAATATCGTCATATGTTTGGAACACAAGATGCTAAAAAAAAGTTGTAGAATGGAAAAACATACAAAGTTGTCACTCACTTCTCAAATCTTGTTCAAAGACAATAGTTACTATTATGTAGACTGTAACAAAATATTTCATTGAAGTTCATATTCATATTTTATAGCAACCCTTACTTGCAACAAACATTCCATTGCAATATTGTCATATGTTTGGAGCACAAGATGTACAAAAAGGGTTGCAGAAAGGAAAAAAATGCAAGGTTGTCACTCACTTCTCGAATCTTGTTCAAAGACAACAATTACTATTATGCAAACTATAAAAACATGATGTATTGAAGGTCACCTTCATATTTTATCATCAAATAGAGCATTGAACTTATTAGATCTCTATTGCTTTGCCTTAATGAATGCCATCTCTATGAACAACAAAGTGCATAAAATTCAACTTAAGCTTCAAATTTTATAACAATATTGAAAAAGACCTTTATATTTTATAACAATGCCAAATTGCAACAAACATTCCTTTTCAATATCATAAGATGTTGCGAACATAAAATGCACAAAAAAAAGTTGCAGGATAGACAACAAACAGGGTTGCGAATTTTTTTTGAAATGTTTTCAGATTTGATCTCAGATAAATGATTCCCATCACATAGTTAGATGTAAAAACATTTTGAGTTAATATTATAGTTTGTGAAGAAAATTGCAGGCCACATTTAATACTACTAACACTAAGAACTATGTCAACCATTTATGAACAGGTATAATTTTTGCGTTCTCAACATCCAAAAGGATTTTACGCACTTTGATTGTCAAGGTGTAATTGAAAACATATAATGTTGGCACCCCATAATAGGCATGTAGTAGCCTGAACGATGGTCTGACATGGTGGATCTCGAACCTGACAATGTGGTTGAATTTGAAGATGGTCATCAAAAATTCCTCCATAGGACCCATGTGATTTTTATAATTATAGATTCCCCCTTAAGGAATCTCATAAACCTCATGCTCAGCTCATCTGTAAGATTGTGCTTGCGTATGATTATAGTTGGTGGAATGCATACATTCCAGATGCATCCAACTAGGAAGAGGTCTCAAATTTCATGGTAAAGAGACATTGGCCAATCACATAAATTTACAATATCTATTTGTATATTGTAATATTGAACATCCATGCCCATTTTTTCCCATACACCAAATATTTTGTTAAAAAAGTGAGCATAATTATGGTTGTTTAAATCAGCGTGGTTTGGCCCTTTTCTATCAATTCTCCTTAACATTTTTTCCTACCACCTGTATGGGAGACTTAATTATTCAATGTGAGCAAGAATATTGAATGGAATATATCGGTGGTATTTGGTCTACCAACTAGCAACCCATGATTTTGAACAGTGTGATGTCTTCTATACAATCAGAGCAACAGGTGCTGAAATGCCTAAAAGGAAAGACAACACAACTTTTTTAGAATGTACAACTGCATTTTCTAAGTAGAAAGGCATTGTCAATGCAATGGAAACACTGAAAAAGAAGCAAGAAAAGTGGAAGATATAGATAATTTTTCACTGAATATATTGTACCTATTCTTCATCAAGAAACATGTGTAGTTTTGCCAATGTGCATATGGAAATGCACGACTGGAACAACAGAAGCTAAAATGCCTAAAATTAAAGACAACAAAAATTTCAGCAGATACAATTTTTTTATCTAATTAGAAACAAACTCTGTATGTTGGCTTCTCTAAATCCAAATCAAGGCCCGATTCCTGCATTGTTTATGATAAATAACAATATAAAGAAAATAAACAAAGCTAATACTTCAAATATTAATAGAAAAGAAAGATAATATTATTATTCTAGGATGAAAATCTTGAAGGTTGTTCAAATTTTGATGTTTTAACATTTTTCAAGGGCCATTTAAGTCATTAGGAGGGTCAATACTCAAGGTTTTGTGTCAAATTTGGAAAAATTTAAAAGTTGTCAACACACATTTGTGAAGTTACAAAAATGCAACATAGGAAGGTGAAGAGTCACATTAGTTTGGTTTGCTTGGAAAGTAGTTAGAAAGTGAAAGGTAATGATCAATTTCCATTAAAAGGGCCTTGTAACCAATTGAGAAGGCATGGGTGATTGAGATTTGAAGAATGAATAAGGAAAACCCCTATTTTTTATGCATTTTTGACAAAATTTCATTGTTTCAGGCCATTGTATGGATTTATACGGTAATGTATGCATGTTTAAGTACTTCTGAATAATGATCCGTCCAATAACCTTCCATTTAAAATTGGTTTCAAGCAAATAGGTATTAATTTTAATAAGATACAAATTTTTACTGTAGACTAGTAAAAACCTGTTCTACGATAAACAAAGGTACTGAAAAATTGTCTTTCTCCCATTTTCACCAATGGAAATTGTCAATTCTTGGTGAAGACATTGTTTTTTGTATGCACCTTCATATTTTAGAGGTCACAAGTCAAGTGGTAAATGAAAACGTGTGGAAAGGTGAAGTTCCTTGACTGAAAACTATGTTACAGTCTAGAAAATAGAGTGTTCAAGAAGCCCAAGACATATGATTAATAAAAATGATTATGGGAATGAATAGTTGATGGATTATTAAGATTTAACAAACCTAATTTTTTGGGTTCCAAGCAATGGTTAGGAGAGATTGATGGTGGAGATAGCATAATCAAAAATCCCTATTTGGGTTTACACCTAATTAGGCCTAATTTGCATGTTAGTAGTCCTAATTTGATCACTGCTTTTGAAAGTAAAATATGTTGGTTTTTAGGTATGTTTTAAAACTCTCTAATGGGTATCCAAAAAGATAACCACAGTCTAAAGGAGGGATTTGAACTAAAAGATAGGTTTGACAATCTTGGTTTTAATGGCTAGTAGGAATTTGAATAACCAATGAAGGAAATGGGAATGGTGTGTAAGGGTAGACCTTGTGAAGAGTTTTATTTTTCTATTTTAACTCAAATAAAGATGTCTTAAGCATTGAGTAGGTTGGTTGTGCCTTGGAAAATAGTTTTTTTGTTTGAGTGTCATGGTAGCACATTAAGGACAATCATGGAGAAATGATGAGAATATGAAAGGGAAGACTTGGTAAAGGTTTGTTCTGTTTGATTTAAAGCTTTTAAGGAGTCTAAATATGGTGATTAAACTAGTTTGGACCTGAGAAGTTGAAAACCTAAATTGTGCTATGTTGAGAGTATAGTATTTGTGAATATTTCTTGTGGGATTGAAGCTCACTATTGTGAAATATGCCTCAATAGAATAGGTTACAGATTGGTGATAGGGAAAGTGTGTAGGAACAGTGTGTTTTCCAATAGTGTAGAGACTATGACCATTTTCAGTGGTAACGAAACAAAAATTTTCATAAGGAACAAAGTGACATGGGATAGTGTGTTTCCACAAGGGAAAAACACTATGACCATTTTCAGTGACTTGGGAGTATGAGAACACTTGAAAAGAAGTAAGAAATGTGAAAGAAATAGATAAAATTTTCATTGAACAAACTCTTCTTTCTCTTCACGGGCAGAGGAAGGACTGCGTGCACTATGCTTACCTACAAATGAAGGTTCAATGAAGTATTCTTGTGCAATCCTTAGTAACTCTTGAAGAAGAAGTAGAGTGAATGCACATTGGCCAACATCAGCCTGTCACCATAGCCAAGTATTTATAAGGAACCATGGTATTGCATAATGTCATACCCAAAAATCAACTTACGTACACATTGTTATTAAATTTGAACCATACCTTCCATTGGGTTTACACTCATGAAATACAGTCATCGACAAGGACTCCTTTCTCGTGATTGGAGTGTTGAAGTGAACAAAAAGGGCCAAAAAGGAAATTAGAAAGTTTATGATGTGGTAGAACCACATACTGGAAAAAGAAATCTGTAATACCATTTCCTATTACAATATAGAAACTTAAATGAATTTTCTCATAGTCACCCATATTAGATGTTGTATCCTCTACCACATCCATAGTAGTTGCTCCTGAAGTTGGGCATTGCATATTCACATTCACATTGGAGCTATTGTTCATGAAGAAGGGAAAGGAGTCATACAAAGGAGTTTGGTGATCTAAATTTTATGCAACATGCTTTGTACGATGGGTTACACATCGATGATGATCATTTCTTTCCCTAAACCATGGATGCATGTGAATAGTGCTAGTTGCAACTTCATTAGGATTGGGAATGAATTCAAAGGGAAATGCATTTGATTGTTGTAGGTCCTATAGAAACCTCTCCACACACTATGTGTATGATTGCACTTGTTGTAGACACTTTGGTGGTGTACTCATCAATTTTTTCAAGATTTGGTTTGTGTCATTCCAAATACACATTTTGAGCACGTGTTCATCATATACATGAGTGATAGAAGGATATTGTGTAGAGGTGAAAATTAGGATTGTTTTCTTCGACGCCCCCTATGACAATGTCTCATTCAAATCTATCCCTCTATCAATTGGTTGACATCCCTCGTTTAAATGACCAAACATATGAAACTTGTATTAGGCAGTAGAAAATGAAAAATACAATTGACTCCCATAAAGTAATGAAACTTAAATTGAAATTCACTTATTGTGAACCACCCCTTCAACGAAAAAATATCTTTTAATCAAGCCAAAAACCTTCAAGACATGTTTGCAAGTGTTCCCCTGCAAACTTCAAGGGCACTCATAGACAAAAAGGTGCTCCCCAAATTTCCAAAAAAGGTAGTGGTCATACCTACTTTGACTTTTAACCTAGTACTCGATCTAGGATGTGTTTGATCAGGAACACAATGATCATCCAAAATTTCCTTGGCCTGGTCCAAACTAGATTGCGTTTTTAAAACTTATAGTTCATTGAAAAACCATAATACTACAACTTTTCCTTTTTCCTATAGAATGGTTCCATTTTACACACAAGTGTGTAATAAAAATTATCTATTCTCCTAGTGCATTTGTTTGAATTATCATGCCAGTATCGAGTTTTGAGTAAGAAATGGTATGACTCAATGGTTGCATTTGTATCTTGGTTAGTATGGGGGAATATTCAAGTAAAAATAATGTGCAATTTTTCACCCACATGGTTGTGAAAAGAGAAATCCAATAGTCAAGTAAACCACAACGTATTATAGGTAAGATCAAATAATGTGAATGGTGTGAATCCTATGAGGTGACGTAAATTGTCAACTCACCAATTCAAACTTCTCCTTCGCACTATGTCCTATTGAAGTACTCTAGAAATCATGGTTGAAAATTGAAATCCTCAAGGAAAGAGTTCAATAGCTGAGTGACACTATCGTCACTATCACCGATTGCCATCATGATTGTGCTATGCAGAATATTTCCATTGCCCTTTCCTTGGTTGCATACTTATATACATCATTCAACCAATCTCTTTTAACATTCCAAAGGCATAGTAACACATGACATTGAAAGAAAACCCTAATAGACAATACAAATGACATTATTTACCTCTTATCTACAAGAGAAAGTGGCACTAAAAATAAATAACAAATGAAAAAGAGATGCACATATTGTATGGCTTGGATTTTTGCAGTCGCATCATTGGTAAAAAATGCATTGATTCTCTAGTTAGGTCAGGCTCTTCTTCCACAGTCATGCAATATGCATAGCCATGTAGAGATGTCCTAAATCATGTTTCATGTAGACACTACCCACGTAGCTGGTACACCACTCTGTTGCTTGTTGAAAATGATCAAAGAATACAATGGAAAATATAGAGATAACAACTCAACATGAGCATTGTCAGGTTTATAGCCAACAAGATCATTGAAAATATGAAGAACTATTTGTTAATGTTTGTAAGGCCTCACCCCATACTTTTTAGTGGAAAACATGGAATCCATTGAGATTATTGAATTCTGTGAGTGGCTAACCATCTTATCCATCATCCATGGTATCTGAACTCTAATATCGAAAGGCGTATCTTTCCCATTAGGCCATTGAAAGTAGAAGTTGTCAAAGTCATGTCCATTCCACATCATGATACTTTTTGAATCAACTTTGTGTTTTTGTGCATGAGTAGAACACACCTTTTTCCAGGCATTCATTACATCCTTTCTTGTAAGGAATTGATCTCTCTTTAACATCGTGCCACATAATATAGGATTATTGATGTGTCAATCCATTATTGCATTAACACTAGCGTTCATGAGCAAAAGGATTTCAATATAGCTTTTGCACTATGTGGATAGATTAGCAAAAAAAATAGAACACCTATCTCCACTTGTGTCACAAATACCATGGAAAAAATCACCTTGTTTATTGACGTGGAACATTTCTTTGTAGATAATATAGGCAACATCAGGTTTTCCATTCATAACCTTTACCATGAAGTGGTATTGACAAACTCACATTTGTGTAAATGTATTTTGTTGTTTCTTCTTTGCATCATGCAAGTCTCTTTTCTCTAGATCATGCTGGTCTTTGTGCTCTGTGGGACCATATTGACACTAGTAACTATGAAGAAGGCATAATCTCATCATCTAGAATCAAGAGAGAGTAAAATATCATTGGACCATAGAAATGAATGTTGAAAGATACAAACCTTTGATACCAAATTATTTTTCCATATTTTTTGTCATTGATGGGACACATGGTGGTAGGTTCTCTTTTTTTCTTGTTGAAAAATTTAGTTTCAAAACCTTCAACGCACATTTCACCATGAATGAAATCATCAATTCTCATATTATAAATTGCTACAACAAGGTCAAGGACCCCATCCTTCTTGACAAAAATAGGATTCCATTGCAAATAGGAAGAGGAAAAAGGAGTGCCTCCATTTTGTACATCTTGCACATCCAATTCTTCTTGATTCTTCCATTTCAAAGGTTTCCCCATTCTACGAAAGGAAAACATTGGAAAAATATATAAAATTAGTGTGGATTGTGTCAAGAAAAAGAAAGAAATCATTCATTGAACGTAAATAAAATGTGCTTGCATTATTGTCACCATCACAAACCCCATCCTTCTTGATAGAAATAGGAGTCCATTGCAAATAGGAAGAGGAAAAGGAGTGCCTCCATTTTGTACATCTTGCACGTCTAAATCATCTTGTTTCTTCCATTTCAAAGGTTTTCCCATTCTATGAAAGGACAAAATTGGAAAAATATATAAAATTACTATGGATTGTGTTAAGAAAAAGAAAGAAATTGTTCATTGAATGTAAATAAAATGTGCTTGGATTGTTTTCACCCACATGAAACCAATAGGAGGTTGCCAACTTCAACTGAGGAAAATTAAAGGTGATAGGTTAAATCAAGCTACGCATAAAATATAACACAAATGCGGGTTGTAAATTGGACTATCTATCTCAGCATACAAGTTGGCATAGACAACGACAAGAAAAAATGACAACCAAAACCTTTGATGATATAAATACTGCAAGTAAATTCGTAACCCCACATGTAAACATAATGAAGATTTTAGATTATATGGGGTGTACAAACCTCTTTTACCTAAGGAGGCATGTTATATGATTCAACCTTTCATTTGGCATAACTTCACATGATGAGCAAAACCACATCTAGCAATTGATGAGATAAACAAGCCAAGGTTGAACCACATGATGAGTGGTTCAACCTGTAACTTTCTATGTGGTGTAGGAGTATAATGCACATAACAATATGTAATTACTTATACAATAGAAAAAAAATATGTATTATCATGGGAAGATATGTTGGTTTTGGTGCATGTGTATATGTTAAAGAAAAGGAAGGGTTAAAGGGCAACCAAAACGTTTCATGAAAACCTTGTATGTAAGAAGAAAAAGTGCATCGATTGCTGCCAACAATGCCAAAATGATAACATGTTTGTTGAATTTGTTGAAAAAAGATGAATCAGTAATGTAGAGAATGAGGAAAGCCAAAAATTTGGAAAATTTCCTATCAACCATGATGTAAGTAAATGTAGGTTGGAAAACACAATGTGTAGATGAACCTCTGTGTGGACATAAATACCGCAAGTAAATTCCCAACCTTGCATGTAAATATAACAAATATTTCAGAGTATATGGGGTGTGTAAAAATATCTTTCCTAATGAGGTATGTTGTGATATTCAGCCATACCATTTAGTGTGAGTTAACATGAGGAGAAAAATCACATCTAGCAATTATTCAAATAAACAAGTGAAGGTTGAACCACACAATGAGTCGTTCACCCTAGAACTTCCTATGTGGCATATGAGTGTAACGTGGAAAAGAGTATGTAATTACATATATAATTGCAACAAGAAATTTATTATCTTGGGAAAATACGTTGGTTGTGGTGCTTGTGTATGTGTTAAAGGAGATGATGGGTTAGAAAGCAATTGAAACCTTTGATGACAACCTTGTATGTAAAAATAAAAATTGCATCCATTGCTTCCAACAATGCCAAAATGATAACATGTTTGTTGCATCTATTGAAAAAAAGATGAATCAGTAATGGAGTGAAAGAGGAAAGCCTAAAAGGTGTAAAATTTTGCATCAACCATGTTGTAAGTGAATGTGATTGGAAAAAATTGCATGTATATGAACCTCCATGTAGACATAAAGACCACAAGTAAATTCACAACCCCACATGTAAATATAAAAAATATTATGGAGTATATGGGGTGTACAAACCTCTTTTACCTAAGGAGGCATGTTGTGATATTCAACCTTCCATTTGGCATGACTTAACATGAGGAGAAAAAGCACATCTAGCAATTCATGAAATAAGCAAGTGAAGGTTGAACCAAATGATGAGTGGTTCAACCTGCAACTTTGTATGTGTCATATGAGTGTAATGTGCATAATACTATGTAATTACTTCTAGAGTGTCAAGAATAGATGTATTAGGGAAGATATGTTGCTTGTGGTGCAAGTGTATGCATTAATGGAGAGGAAAGGTTAGAGGTCTACCAAAACCTTCTATGAAAATAAATGTGCATCCATTTTTGCCACCAATGCCAAAAGAATAATTTTTTTTTTGCATTTGTTGACAAAATCACAAATCAGTAATGTAGTGAATCAATAAAGGTAAACATATGTAAATCTCTCTATCAACCATGATCTGAACCAATGCATGTTGGAAAACACAGTGTCTGCTTTAACCTCCAAGTAGACACAAAGACCATAGGTAAAATCACAACCTCACCTAAGAAAAGACTAAGATGCCATAGTAGATGGGGTTTAGAAACCTAATTTACCTGAGTAGGAATGTTTTCATATTGAGCCTTCCATTTTGGGTGAGTTAACATGACCAACAAAACTGTATATGACAATTCATGAACTAAAAAAGTGCAGGTTCATTTGGATGAAAAGTCCAACCCTTACTTTTTATGTATCTCTCGGCTATAACTTCTCTCCAAATTCTCCACCCTTCAGCTCTGTACAAGCTCAACAAACTAACTCACAATCCACTATGTTTTCCTGGCTACCTATATTTTAATGATATGATGAAATCGAAAAGAAATTCATAATCTAACCAATAGTTTTGGTCAATTTTCAAGGTTTCCTTTCTTACATTGGTAGTGTAAGGTTTCCATTACACTCATTTTGTCTATTGGTAATTCGATGTTGGAAAACCTTGTGGATTGAGGAACCTGAGATCTTACAAATACTTCAAGAGGCAACGTGTACTAGAATGTATGAAATCACAAAGGAATTTGTTGTAGAAATATTTGAAAACAAGTAGACCATAGTGAATGACAAAAATATTGTGCTGATTCAAATGACTGAAACCCAACATTGTGTTTCTCGAATTACAGTTATTTTGTGCACTTTATTTTTTCAGTCATGCGAAATTTAAATACAACAATGGAATGTGTGATTTTGAAGAAATTCATAAGGTTTTGTAACATTCCATGTTGCAAAATAGTGAGTGTTAAGAACCAAGGAACCCAACATGAGACAACCCTTCACATTTAAGCAAGGAGATTCAAATAATTGAAACCCCACACTGTGCTAATTTTAAACATGAGAATGAAATGTGTGATTTTGATGAAATTCATACTGTTTTGTAGCATTCCATGTTACAAAAATGTGGGTGTTAAGAAGCAAGCAACCTAGCATGATACAACCCTTTGCATTTAAATAAGGAGATTCAAATAACTGAAACCCTACATTGTGTCTACCCAATTACAGTTATTTTGTGCAATTTATTTTTCAATCATGAAAATTTTAAACACGACAATGGAATGTGTGATTTTGAAGACATTCATACGGTTTTGTAACATTCCATGTTGCAAAACCATGTGTATTAAGAAGAAAGAAAAAAATCATGAGACAACACTTCACATTTAAACAAGAAGATTCAAAAAAATGAAACACAACACTATGTTTTCCCAATTACAATTATTTTGTGCACTTTATTTTTTCAATCATGCGAAATTTAAACCCAAGAATGGAATGTGTGATTTAGAACACATTAATACTATTTTGTATCATTCCATGCTGCAAAACCATGGGTGTTAAGAAGCTAGAAACCCAACATGAGACAATCATATGCATTTAAAGAAGGAGAATTAAAAAACTGAAACCCAACACTGTGTTTTTGGAATTACAGTTATTTTGTGCACTTTATCTTTTCAATCATTTGATATTTAAACACACAAGTAAAATGTGTGATTTTGAAGATATTCATACTATTTTGTAACATTACATGTTGCAAAACCATGGGTGTTAAGAAGCTAGCAGCCCAACATGAGACAACCCTTTGCATTTAAACAAGGAGATTCAAATGACTAAAACCTAACACTGTATTTTCTGAATTACAGATATTTTGTGCACTTTATTTTTCCAATCATGCAAAATTTTAACACAACAATCGAATGTGTGATTTTGAAGGAATTCATACTGTTTTGTAGCATTCCATGATGCAAAACCGTGGGTGGTAAGAAGCTAGAAACCTAGCATGAGACAACCCTTTGCATTTAAACAAGGAGATCTAAATGACTGAAACCCAACACTATGTTTTCCAAATTACACTTATTTTGTGCACTTTATTTTTTCAATCATGCAAAATTTGAACACCAAAATGGAATGTGTGATTTTGAAGATATTCATACTATTTTGTAGTATTCCATGTTGCAAAACCATGGGTGTTAAGAATCAATCAACGTAGCATGAGACAACATTTTGCATTTAAACAAGGAGATTAAAAATAACTAAAACTCCACATCGTGTTTTCCCAATTATAGTTATTTTGTGCACTTTATTTTTTCAATCATGCAAAATTAAAACACAAGAATGGAATGTGTGATTTTGAAGATATTCATAATATTTTGTAGCATTTCGTGTTGCAAAACTATGGGTTTTAAGAAGCCAACAACCTAGCATGACACAACCCTTTGCATTTAAACAATGAGATTCAAATAACTCAAACCTCACACCATGTTTTCCCAATTATAACTTATTTTGTGCAATTTATTTTTCAATCATGCAAAATATAAAAAAGCAATGGAATGTGTGATTTTGAAGACACTCATACTGTTTTGTAGCATTCCATGTTGCAAAACCATGAGTGTTAAGAAGCTAGCAACCCAGCATGAGACAAACCTTTGTATTTAAACAAGGAGATTCAAATGACTGAAACCCAACATTGTGTTTTTTGAATTACAGTTATTTTGTGCACTTTATTTTTTCAATCATGGAAAATTTAAACACAAGAATGGAATGTGTGATTTTAAACAAATTCACACTGTTTTGTAACATTCCATGTTGCAAAACTGTGGGTGTTAGAAAGCTAGCAACCCAGAATGAGACAACAATTTTCATTTAAACAAGGAGATTCAAATGACTAAAACCCACCACTATGTTTTCTAAATTACAGTTATTTTGTGCACTTTATTTTTTGAATCATGCAAAATTTAAACACAAGAATGGAATTTACGGTTTTGAAGACATTCATGCTATTTTGTAGCATTCCATGCTACAAAACCGTTGGTGTTAAGAAGCAAGCAACCCATCATGAGACAACCCTTTGCATTTAAATAAGGAGATTAAAATAAATGAAACCCAACACTGTGTTTTCCGAATTACAATTATTTTGTGCACTTTATTTTTTAATGATGCGAAATTTAAACACAAGAATGGAATGTGTGGTTTTGAAGACATTCATACTATTTTGTAGAATTCCATGTTGCAAAACCATGGGTGTTAAGAAGCAAGCATCACAACATGAGACAAATCTTTGCATTTAAACAAGGATATTCATATAACTAAAACCCAACACTGTGTTTTCCCAATTACAATTATTTTGTGCACCTTATTTTTTGAATCATGCAAAATTTAAACACAACAATGGAATATGTGGTTTTGAAAACATTCATATTGTTTTGTAGCATTCCATGTGATGGCACTCTCAAATTTTGCAAATTTGAGATGCCTATTTCAAATTTTTGCTTCTGGACTTTCAGAAGTGCACTTGAAGAATTTGTCTGGGGGACCCACTTTGGAGGCTTATAATTTAAAGCCTATTGATTGTCATGCAAAGCCCATTTGCAAACATACTCATTAGACATATTGAGCTGGCATGTCAAATTTTAGCTTCCCATGATAAGTTCCGATAGCATTTTCGAAAAGTGAAGTTGGAGGGTTTTGACATTATTTTGTTTGCAGACTGTTTGTTTTGCAAAGTTGTTTCCTGTTTGAGCTTGGTTTTCATAACCAGTTCACTATCATGACAAAAATAATGTTGTTCCATATTCCCCATATCAAAGTGATCTCGGGTGTCAGTTTTCAGAGCCCCATGATCTGATTTACTATTTTTAGCAGATCGAAATTGAATACAGTTTGTTATGTTTCACATCTACATTCTTGACAACCTTTCTAAGAGGCCAACTTCGACCGTCAACATCTTTTGATTGGTGATAATTCAAGAAAAATATTTTTTCACACATGCTCAGGGTACCTTAATGATTTACTATGTCTGATAGTAGCTCGTCATGGATTGATTCACTATTATTGCAAATTAGCAGTTGAGTCAGTTTGTGTTGGTTCAGAACTACTACTATTTCAGAAAATCCTGACTGGGCAACTTTGTCGATTAGTATCCGCTTCCTCGTAATTTGTTTCTCTGATCCATCATTTGCACTATACTTTTGGGTCGAATGACTATATGATTGCAAGTTTTGATATCTCTTGGAGGTCATTTGACTAGTTTCCCAGATTGATTCCTGAGCCAACATGGTCAGTTTTGCATATTTTCTTAAAGTGTCAGAAAGCAAGTTTAAATGAGAACCCAATTTATGTTTTCAATCTAGAAACATTTTGGGGTTGTGAAAGATCAATTTGAACATGAAACTTGTTTGAAAATGAATTTCTTTTTAGCTGGGCCACATAGGGCCCGACTTGCCTTGCACCATTATGAGGCGCTTTAGAAGAAACTTTTTAGTCAGGGCTATGAGAGCATAGGACATGGGTGAATTGACAAGTTAGAAATTATTGTTAGTGGTTTACATCAACTCTTGTCAATTTATGTTCTTGTACGTTTGAAATTGTAGATTATATGTGTGAGGAGGATTGTTCAATTGGAATGATTTTCATGGTACTAGGGACACCAAATTAAAGTTGATAATTCTTTAATTCTAAAGCATGGCGAATGAGGATAGTGTTGCAGTTCAGACACCATGGCATAATGTCACAACATTTGTAACATTGCTTAGTGGTTTGAACATCTAACATAATGTTGAAAGGTTGGAGGGCTCAGAGATAACAAGACATTTTGAATGTGATGCATATCATACAAGGTTTTACAGAGGATGTTGATTGCCATTTTTTGGTAGAAGAATGTAATCACCACTAGGGCTTGAAGACCTGTGATAGATTCAATGGAGGTGCTGATCATAGGGCAGGATCTTAACATACGTTTCCTCATGCATAATTCTTTTCTATTGTTGTTACTGTTCCCTTGAGCCAGCATGTGCCATCGGATCAACATTAAAATTAAGGTAACTTTATTTTGAAAGGATCGAATTTTGCTTTGTAAAGTGTGGTGCCAAGATTGAGGGAAAGGTTTGAAGTTAGGACAACTGTGCCAAGGAGGCACTAATGTATGATGAATGGATTTGTTAAAGACCTATCACAAACCTCCCAATGCCAACAATGAAAGGAGAAGGCTCGTACCAACCATAGGAGGGAGCCTGCGGCCAGCATGGAGGCTCAGACTGCTAAATGATAGGCTCACACAACAAGCTAGTGAGAAGGGGTTCACACGCCAATGAGGGGACATGCGACTTGTAGCATGGTGGGCATGACTTGCAGTTTGAAGGAAGCCTGGGCAGTTAGAGATGGGAGGATCTATGGGAATTGTGAAGTAGGGAAGACCAATAGGCCCACAGTCTATGAAATGGGGTGAGTAACCCGTGGGAAATGGAGAGCAGAAGCCCGCACTGGTTAGAGGATGGGCATGGCCAATAGGGGAAAAAACATCCCTCAAAGCACAAGAGAAGTGTGGAAAGGTAAGAGAACAACACGAGGTTCACGTGATGGAAGGGCATGACCACACGAGTAGTGAAGGAGCCCTCGCACAACAGTTAGGGGAAGCAGAGAGGCCCACAACAGGAAGAAAGGCCAAATATGGAGAGGGTAAAGAGTAGGGAGCAGGTGCGTGGTCAACAATGATGGAGGCCCACACCAGTGAAGGGAAGGCACAACCAGAACTAGAGTGGAGGCCATCATGAATGCAGAGCATGAGAACACCAAAATTGAAATTAGGGCAGTCTCACCCTTGCTCACGGACCTCGCGAGAATAATGCTAACAAAGGAAAAAATAGTGCGAGGTTGGTGAGAAATCATGAGAGTGCCCATTTTTAATCTTTTCAAAAAGTTATATGGTTTGTGATAAAAAAATGGGGGTGGGGCCCATTTCATTTTATTTTCTCGGGTGAGGTTTTAGAATTTTAAATGAAGTAGGGGTGAATTAATTTCAATGTAAATAGGGTAAAGGGCTAGGAAAATATTTTAAAGATATTTTACCTAGAGAGCTAAATGTGAGGAAAAATTAAATCACCCGAGTTTGCCTTATCCGTGAAGTGTGGGGGAATTTTTTAAATTGAAAAGTGCAAAAAGTGCAAAATGGGTAAAATATTTTATGAAAGTGAAGTGTGAATACTTTGTGCTACTAGGTAAAGTATTTAAAATACTTCTCATAGAAGAAAAATGTAATATTTTATTTCCTATTGGTAGGTAAAAATAAATACAACAGTGGGGAAATATGAAAGAGTAAAATGCAACAAAGGGGAAAACAAAAACAAAGGTAAATGATTCTTCACGAGAAGTGGAGTTTTCTTTCAGCTGCAAGTAATGAGTGAGAATGGACACTTGGGAATTTTTATGTTGAAGAACAAATTGAGCACATGCTATTTTGAGAATAGATTGAAGTTTGTTACAGGGAAATGGAGAAGATATTTTGCAAATCACTATTCAACAGTGGAGATGTTTCCAGGTGGCAATTTCGGATCAATTTTAGGGTTGTTTCCATTCTCCTATTTCTTCTCTTCTCTTCTCATTGTAAAGGGTTCTAAATTTTTGTATTGGACTTGGTAGATAGAGATTTTTATTTTCTGAGTCATTGTTTGAGTCTGTAAGTTATAATTTTATGAATTCAAAAGTAAATATAGCCAGTTTATGCAATTAACATCATGAGGTGTTCCCACATTCATGAATGTCATCAGATTGTCTCCACATTTGTACACTTTCACTCATGTAAATTCAATAATAAAAAGTTTCTTTGAATTTATCATCTCATGTTTCATGAGACTGTTTTGTCTATTCATTGTTTTGTTTCAAGGAAATGGTTAAAATTCTTTGAGCAAGTGATTGTGATTTTAGGTGTGCAGATGGGATTTGATAAGAAGAATCTGATTGATATCAAGAGAAGGATTGTTGGTGCAAGGCACTAACAGTCAATGCAAAGCAATAGCAACTTAAATCCATTGGTTGAAGACTATTTTCTAGAAGAATTTGTTTTATGTGTTTGAGTCCATGGCCCAGAACAGGCACTGGTCTATTATGCAATTTTATGCATCTCATAAACAAAATTAATTGCAAAATCATTTTTAATCTTACTGTGTTATTGTGTGTCCTTCTTTCCAATGGTTGAGAGAGGGTTGAGTTGTTGAGAATTTAGCCAAATTCAAAATTGTCAATGCTTCCCTTAGTGTTGTTTCATTGGGAATTGTCTGCTTTGTAAAACAATGTCAGTGTATGAGTGAATTAAATTTTGAGCATTGTTTAGGTTTACCCACCTTGGTCTTGCAGATCTAGAAGTGTACGAGATGTCAGTCTTTTACTGAATCTTGTCAGTTGGCCACTAGCCTTTTTTGTTCTTTAATATAAAGGTTGGCAACCTCTTAGAGAGTTTCAAAGTCTAGCTGGGTTGTTATTTTAAACACCAACACCATGCTGCAAAACCGTGGGTGTTAAGAAGCAAGCAACCTTGCATGAGACAAAAATTTGCATTTAAACAAGGAGATTCAAATAACTAAAATGCAAAACTGTGTTTTCCCAATTACAGTTATTTTGTGCAATTTATTTTTTCAATTTTGTGAAATTTAAAAACAAAGAATGGAATGTGTGATTTTGAAGACATTCACACTATTTTGTAGCATTCCATGCTAAAAAACTATGGGTGTTAAGAAGCAAGCAAACCAACATGAGAAAACCCTTTGCATTTAAGCAAGGAGATTAAAATGACTAAAACCCAACATTGTGTTTTTTGAATTATAGTAATTTTGTGCACATTTTTTCAATCATGCAAAATTTAAACACAAGAATGGAATGTGTGATTATGAAGACATTCATACTATTTTGTAGCATTCCATGTTGCAAAATCATGGGTGTTAACAAGATAGCAACCTAGCATGAGATACCCCTTTGCATTTAAACAACGAGATTCAAATGATTGAAACTTAACACTGTGTTTTCCGAATTACACTAATTTTGTCCACTTTATTTTTTCAATAATGTGAAATTTAAACACAACAATGGAATGTGTGATTTTGAAGACATTCATACTATTTTGTGGCATTCCATGTTGCAGAACCATGGGTGTTAAGAAGCTATCATCATGGCATGAGACACACATTTCCTTTTAAATAAGGAGATTCAAATAACTGAAACCCAACATTGTGTTTTCCCAATTATAGTTATTTTGTGCACTCTATTTTTTCAATCAGGCGAAATTTAAACACAACAAGTGAATGTGTGGTTTTTAATACATTCATACTATTTTGTAGCATTTCATGCTAAAAAACCATGGGTGTTAAGAAGCTAGGAACCGAGCATGAGACAACCCTTTGAATTTAAATGAGGAGATTCAAATGACTGAAACCAAACATTGTGTTTTCACAATTACAATTATTTTGTATAGTTTATTTTTTCAATCATGCGAAATTTAAAGAGAAGAATGGAATGTGTAATTTTGAAGACATTCACACTCTTTTTTAGCATTTCATGCTGCAAAACCATGGCTATTAAAAAACAAGCAACCCAACATGAGACAACCCTTTGCATTTAAACAACGAGATTCCAATAATTGAAACCTAACACTATTTTTTCCCAATTATAGTTATTTTTTGCACTTTACTTTTTCAATCATGCAAAATTTAAACACAAGCATTGAATGAGTGATTTTGAAGACATTCACACTATTTTGTAGCATTCCATGTTGCAAAAATTTGGGTTTTAAGAAGCTAGCAACCCAACATGAGACAACAATTTGCATTTAAACAAGTAGATTCAAATGATTGAAACCTAGCAATATGTTTTCTGAATTACAGTTATTTTGTGGACTTTATTTTTTCAATCAGGAAAAATTTAAGCACAAGATTGGAATGTGGGATTTTGAAGACATTCATATTGTTTTGTAGCATTCCATGTTGTAAAAGAATGGGTGTTAAGAAGCAATAAGCCCAACATGAGACAACTCTTTGAATTTAAACAAGGAGATTCAAATAATTGAAACCCCACAAAGTATTTTCCAAATTACAGTTATTTTGTGCACTTTATTTTCTCAATCATGCAAAATTTAAACACAAGAATGGAATGTGTGGTTTTGAAGACATTCATAGTATTTTGTAGAATTCCACATTAAAAAATCGTGGGTATTAAGAAGCAAGAAACCCAACATCTAACAACCCTTTGCATTTAAATAAGGAGATTCAAACAACTAAAACCCCACACCGTGTTTTCCCAATTACAATTATTTTGTGGAATTTAGTTTTTCAATCATGTGAAATTTAAACACAAGAATAGAATGTGTGATTTGGGAGACATTCATACTATTTTGTAGCATTCCATGTTGAAAAATTATGGGTGTTAAGAAGCTAGTAACCCAACATGAGATAACCCTTTGCATTTAAACAAGGAGATTGAAATAAATGAAACTCAACACTGTGTTTTCTGAATTACAGTTATTTTGTGCACTTTATTTTTTCAATCACCAAAATTTAAACACAAGAATGGAATGTGTGGTTTTAAAGACATTCATACTATTTTGTAGAATTCCATGTTGCAAAATCGTGGGTATTAAGAAGAAAGCAACCCAAGATCCGACAACCCTTTGCATTTAAATAAGGAGATTCAAAGAGCTAAAACCCCACACCGTGTTTTCCATCTGCTGCACAAATCTCCTGGGAAACAAAAATATGAGTCAAGTCAATATTTTGACCATTGTTAGTATTGATTCTTCAAAAAAAGAGAATGAAACCCTCTCTATAATACCTAATATAGACCAGCCTACCGAAAGTTCAAAAGAAATTAAACCAACTGATAATGGTTGGTCATTCTAGAGTATACCATGACCATGACCATGCCACCCAAACCAAAGCACGAAAGTCAAAATCTTTTATCAAATTGATTTCTAGTTAAATAATGGATAACTACACGGATAAATCTGTATTTACTCATTACATATATCATAAACATATAATATGAGGATACAAATACCTCTTTTATTATATATTGGTACTATTCAATAAGTATCTTACAGGCGAATATTTACTCTTTCAATATTTGGGGTCGACTTATGGACTCCAATGAAATGAATTCTTTATTGGTTTATTTCGCCATCCTTTCCAATGAATGATTAAGATTTTTATATGATCTTATGTAGTCATAGGTTCCATCATTTCCATAGCTTTCAAATGGCTGTTTAGGTTTACCCTCTGCAATGGAGCTCTTATTTATTTTAGAGTTATTATGTGGACTTTATTTTTTCAATCATGCAAAATTTAAACACAAGAATGGAATGTGTTATTTTGAAGACATTCATACTATTTTGTAGCATTCCATGTTGCAAAATTGTGGGTGTTAAGAAGCTAGTAACCCAACATGAGACAACCCTTTGCATTTAAATAAGGAGATTCAAATAACTAAAACCCAACACTAGGTTTTCTAACTTACAGTTATTTTGTACTCTTTACTTTTTCAATCATGTGAAATTTAAACACAAGAATGGAATGTGTGATTTTGAAGACATTAATATTGTTTTGTAGCATTCCATGTTGCAAAATTGTGGGTGTTAAGAAGCTAGAAACCCAGCATGAGACAAACCTTTGCATTTAAACAAGGAGATTCAATGACTGAAGCCTAACACTGTGTTTTCTGAAATACAGTTAGTTGCGCACTTTATTTTTTTAACAATGCAAAATTTAAACACAACAATGAAATGTGTGATTTTGAGGACATTCATAGTATTTTATATCTTTTCATGTTTCAAAACCATGGGTGTTAATAAGCTAGCAACTCACCATGAGACAACCCTTTGAATTTAAACAAGGAGATTCAAATAACTGAAACCCCACTCTATGTTTTCCCAATTACAGTTATTTTGTGCACTTTATTTTTTTAATCATGCAAAATTTAAACACAACAATGGAATGTGTGATTTTGAAGACATTCATACTATTTTGTAGCATTCCATTCTACAAATTCATGGGTGTTAAGAAGCTAGCAACCCAAAATGAGACACCCCTTTGCATTTAAACAAGGAGATTGAAATAATTGAAACCCAACACTGTGTTTTCTGAATTATAGTTATTTTGTGCACTTTATTTTTTCAATCATCCAAAATTTAAACACAAGAATGGAATGTGTTATTTTGAAGACATTCATACTATTTTGTAGCATTCCATGTTGCAAAACTATGGGTACTAAGAAGCTAGCAACCCAACATGATACAACCCTTTGCAATTTAAAAAAAGAGATTCAAATGACCGAAAGCCAACACTATGTTTTTCGAATTACAATTATTTTGTGCACTTTATTTTTTCAATCATGGGAAATTTAAACACAAGAATGGAATTTGTGATTTTGAAGACATTGATACTATTTTGTAGCATTTGATGTTGCAAAATTATGGGTGATAAGAAGATAGCAACCCAACATGAGATACCCCTTTTCATTTAAACAAGGAGATTCAAATGATTGAAACTCAACACTGTGTTTTCCAAATTACAAGTCTTTTGTGCACTTTATTTTTTCAATCATACAAAATTTAAACACAACAATGAAATGTGTGATTTTGAAGACATTCATACTATTTTTTAGCATTCTATGTTGCAAAATTGTGGGTGTTAAGAAGCTATAAACCCAACATGAAACAACCCTTTGCATTTAAACAAGGAGATTCAAATGACTGAAACCCAACAATGTGTTTTCCGAATTATAGTTATTTTGTACACTTTATTTTTTCAATCATATGAAATTTAAACACAAGAATGGAATGTGCAATTTTCAAGAGATTCATACTATTTTGTAGCATTCTACGTTGCAAAATTGTGGGTGTTAAGAACCTAGCAAACTAGCATGAGACCACCCTTTACATTTAAACAAGGAGATTCAAATGACTGAAACCCAACACTATGTTTTCCGAGTTATAGTTATTTTGTGCATTTTATTTTTTAAACCATGCAAAATTTAAACACAAGAATGTAATATGTGATTTTGAAGACATTCATATTGTTTTGTAGCATTCCATGTTTCAAAACCATGGGTGTTAAGAAGAAAGCAACCCAACATGAAACAACCCTTTGCATTTAGACAAGGAGATTCAAATAACTAAAACCCCACACCATGTTTTCCCAATTATAGTTATTTTGTGCACTTTATATTTTCAATCATGCAAAATTTAAACACAAGAATGGAATATGTTATTTTGAAGACATTTGTACTATTTTGTAGCATTCCATGTTGCAAAATTGTGGGTGTTAAGAAGCTATCAACCTAGCATGAGACAACCCTTTGCATTTAAATAAGGAGATTCAAATAACTAAAACCCAACACTAGGTTTTCTAACTTACAGTTATTTTGTACTTTTTACTTTTTCAATCATGTGAAATTTAAACACAAGAATGGAATGTGTGATTTTGAAGACATTAATATTGTTTTGTAGCATTCCATGTTGCAAAATTGTGGGTGTTAAGAAGCTAGAAACCCAACATGAGACAAACCTTTGCATTTAAACAAGGAGATTCAATGACTGAAGCCTAACACTGTGTTTTCTGAAATACAGTTAGTTGCGCACTTTATTTTTTTAACAATGCAAAATTTAAACACAACAATGAAATGCGTGATTTTGAGGACATTCATAGTATTTTATATCTTTTCATGTTTCAAAACCATGGGTGTTAATAAGCTAGCAACTCACCATGAGACAACCCTTTGAATTTAAACAAGGAGATTCAAATAACTGAAACCCCACTCTATGTTTTCCCAATTACAGTTATTTTGTGCACTTTATTTTTTTAATCATGCAAAATTTAAACACAACAATGGAATGTGTGATTTTGAAGACATTCATACTATTTTGTAGCATTCCATTCTACAAATTCATGGGTGTTAAGAAGCTAGCAACCCAAAATGAGACACCCCTTTGGATGTAAACAAGGAGATTCAAATAACTGAAATCCAATACTGTGTTTTTGGAATTATAGTTATTTTGTGCGGTTTACTTTTTCAGTCATGTGAAATTTAAACACAAGAATGGAATGTGTGATTTTGAAGATATTCATATTGTTTTGTAGCATTCCATGTTGAAATTCCCTATGTGTTAAGAAGCAAGCAACCCAGCATGAGTCAACCATTCACATTTAAACAAGGAGATTCAAATAGTTCAAACCCAACACTATGTTTTTCCAATTACAATTATTTTGTGCACTTTATTTTTTTAATTATGTTAAATTTACACACAACAATGGAATGTGTGATTTTGAAGACATTCATACTGTTTTGTAACACTACATGTTGCAAAAAAGTAGGTGCTAAGAAGCAAGCAACCCAACATGAGAAAAACCTTTACATTTAAGGAAGGAGACTTAATTAATTTAAACCCAACATTATGTTTTCTAAATTACAATTATTTTCTACACTTTTTTCATCAATCATGCAAAATTTAAACACAACAATGAAATATGTTATGTTCAAGAAATTCATACATCTAAACAAGGATATTCAAATAATTGAAATCCCAACATTTTGTTTCCCAAATTACAAATTATAAGGTGTTGTAAAACACTCTTCCTGCAACTGAATTGCTTAGCACCCGTCACTTGGATTTGGTCGGTTTTCTCCTCCAACTCCTCCACATCCACTCAAACCTTCATATTTCAATGTGAAGACTACCAAATAGCTCCTGGATTTGGTCAGTTTTCTCCTCCAACTCCTCCACATGCACTCAAACCTTCAGCTTTCAATAAGTGGAATGGAAACAAAAATTCCAACGTCATTCGCCAGTTTTCCCACACCAAAACAAATGTGGATGAAAGAGACTTCATGAGAAAGGTAAGGAACTTGCCTTTTTTGGTCAGCAAGAGGCAAGAAAACCCACTCAACGACGCTGTTAACTCCTACCTACAGTTTCCTGGATGTTTGGTGTTGTCTACCAGTTTCATCACTTTTCAACCCCCTTCTGGCGAGCCCCGTACTATGACATCTTGTCATGTTATGTATGTTACCATTCATGCCATTATTTATGTTTTCATGCATTTTTGTATGCACATAGGTAACTTTTTTCTTGGAGTTAGCCGGTGCCCTACTCATAAGTGGGGGCACTTTCATTTTTTATTTATTTTTATTTTGAAAGGAACATACAATAGTATTTTGAAAGAATATTACCATGCTAGAATATTTTAAATCATGGGAATTGAATAAAAGAATGTAAAATCACATAAATATTACGGGTAAGTGCACTAAGATGGTTCCCAAAAAGGGGGCTTAAGTGGCCACTTTTTTTCTTAAATCAAGAAATACTGACCTTGGATGTGAAATTGAGGATACTTACACTCAAAATTTTGAGATGGAACAAAAAGAAGGATTCAAGTGCTCCGAGTCTACTTTCTAAAATACTAATTTATTTTGAAAATAGTTTATATTAAGGGGTTCAAATGAGGGACGTACACAAATTGGTGTTGTTTTTGCCATAAAAGCATAACATAGAAACTCTTGTACGACCCTCGTACGGTGAACTTTTTTTTAGTATTTTTAAAATCGCTACTGTCAAAGGTTAGCTAACAGTATGCAGTTGATGCATTTTTTTTTCTAATAATTTTTTAATGAATATTTTATTTTTTACTAATTTTCGAAGTGGACACTTCATGAAAAATAGAGTTTTGGCTGTGCTACCCCTACAAATTTTGGAAACTAATTGAATTTTTTCAATTTTTTTTAGATTTCTAGAAGGGTGTCTAGTTTCTAAGTAAATAATTTATTTGAAAATTCGATGAATGGTTAATTTATAACGAAAAAAAACCAAACATTGTTTTTTTCCAAAAAAGAGACATACATACAAAAGAAATTTTGGATGAATGACTTAACATTGTTAGAAAGTGAAAAAAATATCATTGGATAGCTAAGAAAAAACATAACATTACCCAGATGTTCAATTTGTTCGATATTGAACCACGTGCAATCTTAACGGTGAGCACAAACCCGATTATGTGAAATAAATTGTAGAAATTGTAAAAGCATGTCTTTGGTCGCTGGGAATGCCCTCCAAGCCTTTGGTTTGGTATTCCAAGGAAAATACCAATCCCAAAGCTTGAGGATTCCCAAAGAAAGATATAACGCAAGCACGTGATAAGTTTCTTGCGTTATAAGACAATTTTGACATTTTTTTTAATTTCTAGGAAGCATGTCTAGTAAAACATAACGTGAGTGCAGTATAACACGCTCGTGTTATGTCTTTCTTTAAGTTAAATGCATATTGAATGTATGCTTATATATTTTTATGCACATGTATGCTTGTATGTCATGTATGTATGTATGTATGCCTATATATATCAATGCATGTATATTGTATGTATGTAAGATTATATGCGTATATGGATTATGCTTGTATGTATGTATTTATGTATTTCTTTAAAGGGAGGGAGAATTTAAAGAGAGAGAAAGGGATATATAGAGTTGTCTAGGTAGGGTGAGAGAGGGAGAGGGAAGGGGAGGGGGAGAGAGAGTGAGTGATTTTGGAGAGAGGGAGAGGGGGTGGAAGTGAGAGTTTAAGAGAGAGAGTGGGATAGAAGGGGTTGGAGTGAGAGGGAGTTAGCTAGGTAGGATGGGATGGATAAAGTGAGTGAGAGAGATAATGGAGAGAGAGATTTATGTAGGTAGGGTACCAAAGGGAGAGACTTGAGAGTGTTAGGGGAGGTGAGAGGGATAAAGTGAGATTTTAAGAGAGAGGGACTGGGAGAGAAGGGGTTAGAGTGAGATAGATTTAGCTAGGTAGGGTGGGAGGGATAAAGGGAGTGAGAGAGAGAGGGGAGGTGGGAGAGAGAGGGGGGAGAGAGAGAGAGAGAGACAAAGATAAAGAGAGAGTTATGTAGGTAGGGTGCCAAAGGGAGAGACTTGAGAGTGTGAAGTGGGTGAGAGGGAGAGACTTGAGAGATAGGTAGTAAGAGGGAGTGTGAGAGTGATAGAGTGAGAGAGAGAGGGAGTGAGAGTGAGAGACCTAAGAGAGGGAGAAGTTGTGTGAGTTTTTATAGGGTAGAGGGTAGTGGGTAGAGGGTTTAAGGGTTGAGGGCTTAAGGTTGAGGGTTGATAGTCAAAGGTTGAGGGTAGAGGATCGAGGGTATAGGGTACAAGGTTGAGGGATTAGGGTTGAGGGTATAGGGTACAAGGTTGAGGGATTAGGGTTGAGGGTCCAATGTATAGGGTGGAGGGTATAGGGGTTGATGAATTAGGGTTGAAAGGTTGAGGTTTGAGGGTTGAGGGTTTACAGATTAGGCTAGGGAGTTTTCTTGGATTTAAGGGTGTAAGTGTTGAGGGAATTGTTATGCTTTGCATAACCACCCCATCTTTTTCCTTGGTCAAAATGCATCCCCCTTTTTTTTCATTATCCTTGGTTGGTTTTGAATAAAAGTTTGGAGTCTTTTGCTTCCAACACTTTGTTTTATTCTTATTTAGTCTCTCGAAATCGAAGCCAGAATCAAGTCGGGTTCTGATACATCTTTCAAAACTCGATCTGATCCCCATATCGTTAGTCTTTCTTTTACCCTTTTTTTTTTCTTTATCGGAGCCAAAACCGGAGTGGGAGTTAAGTTGGTGTTTATTCAAAATTGCAAAATATAAATCCATCCCGTCTCCACCTCCACTTTTTCAACTTTTGTTTTTGGTCTTAGTTATTGTTTTAAGTTTTATTGTGTCGGTCTTTTATTTTAATTTTTGTATTTGGTTTCGTTTTGTCCTTTGTTGGCAGACCCTTTAAGTCTGTCAGTTCTCATCCCGATTCCACCGATTGACACTGAAGTCTCATATGTGAAGTGTTTGGTTCCGACCCCACCTAAAGCATTTAATTCATCAATGGCTACCATGCGTAGGTAGAAGCTCATATTTTTACCTTCATTAAGGAAATTATTTAAGTTTCTAAGTCAGTTCTCATCCCGATTCCACTCTCGCCGTTTTGTGGTCGATTGACTTTTTGACTGAAGTCTCACTATAGTGAAGTGTTTGTTCTCTTTCAGTTCCGACCCCACCTAAATGCATTTAATTCATCAATGATAGCTACCATGCGTAGGTAGAAGCTCATATTTTTACCTTCATTAAGGATAAAACACATTATTATTATCATTGTTAAAGAATCAAAGAGCGAGGAAGAGCAGCTACGAAGTTCATCTGAGTGAATCGGTTGAAGGAGGATAAGATAATTGCTTGTGAATCAATTCAAAAGGTTAGCTGGGTTTTTGCGTTCGAGGTAGGGTTCTTACTCTCGAATTTATTTTATTTGTGTTCATGTTTTCTATTTGTGTTTGATTGATTGATCATTTTTGATCTTTGGGCAAGTTCACTTTCTTGAAGTTTTGTGTGTTTTCCTTTTCTTGTTTGTTTATTGTTCTTGGTTTTGTTTAATGCTTTCGATTCTAGTTTTATAGTGATATAGGGCACGATCACTTTCACGTTTTGTCATGATCACGTCGTGCTGCGTTAGGTTTTGAATGCGTAGGTTTAATTAGGATTTGTATAGTGAGGTTGATTAAATCAAAGTTTTTACAATGAGTTGGGGTTAGTAGGATCTATTTTTCGCTGAGTTGGGGTTAGTTAGGGTTGAATAGATTAGGAAGAGTTGAATCCGTGCCCTAGTTTTTATATCGCATTTTCTAGATTAGGGTTTCGTGTGTTTCTGTGATCACATTTTAAAAGTTTATAAATGATGCCCTAAAAATACAGTTGTCCTCCTGTGGTCATATGGGTATGGTCTTTTATTATATATTTTTAGCTCTATTTTTTTTAAATATGACCTTAGTCTTTAATCATGGAGTTAAGTGTTAAAATTGATTAAAAAAATGATGACATCATGGTCAACATCGGAAGCGAGATCAAAATTGATTTAGGAGTTTGGATGTGTTTTTATGTTTAGTGTCAATTTCATTTTCCGTCTCTGACTCTACTTATATTAAGAAGTTTTTTTTCTTCATAAATGTTTGCCTAGCGGGAGCGGAACCGAAACAAAAAATGAAAACAAAAAATCTTAAGGGAACTGAATCAGTTTCTATTCCTATTCCGGTTCTGATCACTATTTTATTTCTGACTCCGAGTCCACTTCTTGTAGTCGAGTTACCATTTCAGTTCCAACTCCGATCCTGACAGTGTTTTAAAAGAAGATTATTTGAGATATTTGCTGTCTGGTTTTTGACTCCAATGTATGTTTGAAGGGTATGTTTTAAAAGACACATTTTGAGATGTTTCATTCCGGGATCTAACTAGAGATATTTGTTGTAGGAAAGCTAGGAAGATGTTAGAAACATCAAGAGAAGCTTCTCAAAGAAACCGGCCTACAGGGACATCAAAGGCAACACCTAAACCAAAGAAGATCAAGCCAGAAAAATTGTCTTATACCTTGAGGCATAATCACTTGAGTCTTATTGTGAAAGTAAGAAAGGTGGAATCAAACTGGTTAGACATCACTGATACCAATCTAGGCCAGTACAATTTTGAGGAGCTATATGCAAAAACCTTTGTGGAATGGGAAGGTCTAACAGGAAGGACACAAAGAATTGATTCTAGCTTGGCCCATATCACTGTATTTCCTTTGTCAATCTAATGCCTAGAGTTGATCTTGATAGCAGCTAGTCTTTACAATCTTGCTACCAAACAGTGTATGGATTCCCAAAACAATGTGATTATTGATCTCACTCCTCAAGCATTGCAAAGTATATTCAATGTCCTGGATCCTAAGAACTTGGTGCAGTTAGATGAGGCAGAGGCTTTGGAGAAATATAGTAATTATAAAGAATCAAATAAATCTCATTTGAACAAAAAATAGTTGAAGATAGAGAAGAAATCATTAGTCAAGCTTGCAGATCAGACAAAGAGGGCAGATTTCTATAAGGAGGTATCAGATTTAATCATGAAGTTTTCTAGGTTTTGTGGGAAGAGAGATACATTTTGTTTCAAGGAGTGGATGTTTCCTTTTATCCAAAAAATTTTATATGGCACTCATCAATTTGATGGGCTGATGATTGTATCAAATTCTATTCATGATCAACTGACCAGCATCCGGGAGACTAAATGCTTCTTTATGACTTCTTATATTTTGTATGCAGCAACAATATTGGGTATCTTCCCAGGTTTAAATAGAGTAGGGATAATGGGAGTCTTGGATGAACAAAAGAAGGTGTGGGAGCATTTTGACCAGCTATCTCTTCAGGTTGCTGAGACTCAGTTCAGCAGAGTTAATGATGCATTCATATATGTAGTCGTTAACCAATTAAATGGAGATGCGGGTGTAACATATGATTTTCTGCAATACAAATTTGTTAGTTGAACATTATAAATCCTGTATATGAGATCATATAACAATGGAATACAATAGAGAATAGAAAGAAAAGAAATGAACTAGATTGATCTCACCCATGTCTTCTCTCCTCCATGCTTCACTTCCATTGTACCTTCTTGAGATTGTTGTGATAAAAATGAATGCCCTCAGCTTTCTGAGCAAACTCTAAAATGCTTAGCCTTAGCAATACCTTTGAAGGATTTAAAAAAATAAACTAATGCAATCTAGAATATTACTCCTATTATGCAAATAGTTAAATCAGTAAAAGTCTAAAATATGAGATTGAAATGCCTATAATAAAAGTAGTCTAAGCAAATGATCATGGATCTAAAAATGAGATCAAGATTGTCATTTTATAGAAAATGCAATCTTGAACAGGCAGACAAGATGAGAGATTGAAGAATGCCTTAGAATCAAAGGTCAAGATTCAATAAGGCAACTCTCATTTAGGGTTAGGGAAAAATACCCATATGTGTGAATAAGATTTAATTAAATGAATTAAATCAAGACTGAATGTGACAGTTGAGATGAAATTAGTAAACATCAGATGACAAGAGGATAAGATTTTAGAAAATCAATAATTTTAGAAATTACTTGATTTGTAGAGGAATAATTCTATTTTGAATTAAATTAATTCAAAATATGGATTTTGTGAGATAAGAAGTAATTGATTTTTGAAATTAATTACTAAATGAAGAATTAGTTAAGTATGTGAGATATTTTTAAATGATTTTCTTTATTTAAAAATATAGAAGTGTCACATGCCATAATTAAATAATTACAAATAATTATTTCATTTAGAAGTAGTTAATTAATTAAATAAATTATCAAATCTATTTAATTAAGAGGATTTAGGAATTAGTGACACATTAAATAAATATATTTTAAATATATTCATTTAATAATCAGGAGGACATTAATGATAAGGATTAATTAAATAAATTGATGACTCTATTTAATTATTAGAAGACTTTGACAATTAGTGACATATTAAATTAAATAAATAAGATTTATTTATTTAATAATCATGGAGAATGAACGATTATGAATTAATTAAATAATCATGAATTATTTAATTAATAGTTGAATGTGGGTTAGGGGCATAATTCAAATGTTATAATTATGCTAGGATGAAAGGTGGTAAAATATTGTTTGCAGGCCTAAGTAATTTTTAGGTGTCTATATTTGCCCCTCTTTGTCATAATGCAACTTGTCGTGTTATGGCAAAGAAAACAATTCTATAGTATGCCTCAGTGCAAAATAAGTTGAGGAAGAATGACAAGGAGTAGCGGTATGCCCCCTCGAGGGGAAAATTGGGTTCCAAGAACACAGGTGTGCTCTCGAAATTAATGAGAAGACTAGAATATGACGAGACAAAGAAATGGTAGAGAGAAAAAGATGAATGCTAGGATAGAAGGAAATGCAAGTTAGTGCGGAAAATGAAATGCATGTTAAAATCCTTCAATATTTGCCAAGGTACTAATACGTGTTGCTCAAATCATCATTGGGCGGTAAAATGACACAAATGGACAACAAACACCAGGGTATGACATAGACCAAGGTTTGCAAGGTCATCCACTTGCAAGATAGACAATCACAGATAAGGAATGTCCTAACTCATACTAGAGGCCAATTTGCCCTGTGTTTTTGTCAAGACAATCCACAAATAGCAGTCAATAAACTAGGTCATGAGACGTCATCGCACCTCTAAATCCTTTAGGGGACATCCTCGAGGTAGCTAGTAACATGACCAAAAAAGACAATTCAACTAAAAAGATAAGACAAAATAGCCAAAAATTCACAGTCATTTACTGGTATTGCCAATGTTTGTTTGTCGAAGATTAATTATTTGAAAGCTTGATAGTTTTGATGTTTTGACGGTGCCTAAAGTCAGGAAGGACACATCCTAAAAAGGCAAATGACATTTTGACGAGGTCCAAATCCAAGAAGGACACATCTTGAATGGGACCAAAAAGTGACGAGAGATTGACATTTTGACCAATGTTTCGACAAGCTGATTGATTTTGACTGTATGATTGGTTGGACTATGTTGTCTAATTTGGACTTGATTTTGACTGTGACATTTCAAATGATTGTCTTGTGCTAAGGGTGACTTTGTCTGACTTGTTTGACTGACGCGGCCATGTTTGACTTATGATTTTAATTTTGATAAACCTAAAGGACTGACCTAAGGTCTTGGGGATTCAGAGATGAATCTTGCCTACGTAGCGAAGGTGCAGAGACAACATAGTTCGAACATGGACAAAATATTGACTGACGAGACTGATTGGACTGACCAGATAGAGATTGACTTTGACTCTATTTTTTTGGGATTTTGACACTTTTTTGAATTTTTTGTATTTTCTCTAAGACATTTTTCAAATTTTTAGGTCTTGTCGAGGACTTTTTCTAATTTTTATGACTTTTTGATGCTTTATGAAAAAAAGTGACAAATGCATGTGAATGATGCTGATGCACATGAATCCAAGGACAACCATGATTTTGCTACTAGCCAAGCTAAATACCAACGGACAGGTGATGATGACGATGACAACGTTGTTTGACGTGGGAAGGACACATCCAAAATGACGTGAAGATGACAATGATATGACAGGAGGATAAAAGTCTATAGCAGGTCTAAGGACAAAGCCAAGGAATTTTTTGGATAATGTGCTAGGGTGCCATATTGTTGCATCTGAAATGACTCTGTGAGGGCTAGATGGGATGATAGAGGATTTGTAAACCATTGACAAGGGAAACCAAGGTGGGTGATAAGGTAAGAGGTATTGATGACTTGGACCAGGAGAATTATCGTATGGTCTCCAAGGATGATGTAGCATAGTGAAACATAGGCTATGAAGGTAATGACATGATACTTTGTGACTAGTGTATGAGCAAAGGATGGACATGTCAAAAAATTTCCAAAGCCTGATTTGTGTTTGTGCCTTAGTCTTTGTCAAGATCAAAATAGGTAGGAAAATGGATGGACATGATAAGGTTAAGATGGATGGATGGAAATGTCATGTGAAGGGAATGGGAGATGAGATGACTTGCCCGCAAGTGCAATGGTCCATAGAGATGATTTATTCTACACATGATGCATGTTTGCCAGGTTTTCATCATGGTACTTATCCAAAGCGCCTATTTGCCAGGTTTTCACCGTTGGACAAAATTTTTCTCTTTACTATTTTTTTTATTTTTTGTTTTTAATTTTTTGGTGTCACCAAGATGCTTGTTTTCCAAGTTTTCATCAAGGGACAATTTTTTTTGTATTTTTGCATTATTTCCAGATAGCCTTGATGCTTTATATGGCCACTGACTGTGCTGAAGCCTTTGACGATACCGATGTAGAGACTGGTGCCATGACATACCAATAATGACCTTTCTAAAGTAGTTGCTTTGTTAGGATGATAGCGCTTGCATACACCTGATTGATGTCATTGTGATCTTTATTAATACTAGAGTTGGCTTTATCTAAATACGCACATCGCGATAGAGTTCCATGAGAGTCCTTATGATAGAGAGTTTTTGCCAAGATGCGACACATTTTTGACATGGGATGTTTGGATTTTAAGGAAGATGGTGGATGTGGACAAGTTGGTTGGATGTTTGGATGTAGTTGTTCTTACTCTCCAAACTTTGGGTGTTGGGTTAGGATGTTGTTTGGAACCAGCATTTTCATATGTCTTTCTTGATGGCCATTTTGATAGAGGTGGACATGTATTGTATGTGGGAATCCTCTTGTGCTGTGGCTCCACATTTTGATTGAATTTTGAATTTTGCATCTTTTCTTTGCCTGATTCTTGACTTGCTCCATTTTGTTTTGGGATCCATTTTAGCTTCATTTGTCCAGTTGACTTTTTGTCTGATTTGATGGCCTTTGATGTTTTATTTTGTATTTTGTAAGACTTTTGTTGGTTCCAAATGGAAGGTTGATTCATGATGGAATGATGATTTGGGTTGTGGAGGGGAGGGGTATTGGCAACAATCTTATGACAATGACTACTCATGACACCCATTTTGACATTTGTATTGGATAAAGTTGCCCCTAGTATCGAAGAGGGACCACTAACATTATGTGATTTTATGACTGATGAATAGCCAAGACCTTGATGTTTGTAATGTGCTTGAACTTCTACAGGTTCCAAAATTCCTTGCTCGTGTAGGCCTAATCCTTTTCCCTGATAATGCATGTTCTGATAAATTTTGTTTATGATGGGATACTTGTGACTTTGGAAGCAAGATGCTAACCCATCATTATTGGGGAAAGTAATGCTTGAAATATTTTCCTCTGTAAGAAAGCCTGCTCTGAAAAAGATAGATGATCCTAATTCATAGGATGTTGTAGCTTTATTGACATGTTGGACAAATTTTTGATTAATATCTTCAGTCTGATTTTTTGACATGTCAAATTTTGATGGTTCTATTGGTGCTTCCAAGTCTATGTCAAAACCGTCTTCATGGTCATTGTCATAGAGCCCATTGAATTCAGCTATAGCTTGATCATTTTCAAATATGTCCATGTTATAATAATCTTGTTCTAGTGGTAGATCGTCTATGTGTCCCATGGATGCAAGTGTCTCACTTTTGGAAGTGTCAATACTTGAAGTTTGAATGGGATCGTCTTCAACCATTTCATTGTGAATGGCATAGAGGTCAAGGAGTGGATCATTGTGGACTTCTTGATCAAAGATAGTGTCTTGATCAAAGATGGGTGCACTTTGAATGTGATGATTGGAAATAGGGTCTTGATCGAGGATAGGTTCCCCCTGAATGACATGGTTTTGGATGGACTCTTGAGTGAGGATAGGTGTATTTGGGATGCCATTATTGTCTAGGAGGAATTCGTGAATGGACGTAAAGATGGAGTCATGGAATGGACTACTTTGATATTGACATGATGGTGATGTTATAATGTTGTGCTTTGGACTTTCCTCTTGACATGTATGCTCAAGTTTATGAGATGGGATGGGAATTTGGAGACCATGAATAAATGTGTTTTCCTGACCCAATGGAGTGTCTTGAAATGGACTGGTGCATGATGGAGTAGGATATGACATGGGGTTTTGGAATTGGTTGAGAGATGATGGGCTACAGTAGGACATGAATGTATGACAAGGATATGATGTGGATGGGGGACTAGTATATGATGTGGGCGGAGGACTAGTATATGACGAAGGACTAGGATATGCCATGAATGGAAGAATCTGATATGACATGGATGGAGGACTAGCATATGATGAAGGACTAGGATATGACATGAATGGAAGATTTCAATATGAATTGGATGAAGGACTAAGATAAGATGAAGGACCAAGATATGATGTGGATGCTTGGAATGGATAAATGGAGGGTTGGTTTCCCTTGTCAAAGTTAGGGTGGGTATGACTAATGGAAGTTTGTTGTTACTCAGTGCCATGGATGGTGTTATGGGACCCTTAATAGTAGATGGATAGAGGACCAAGACTATTGGACTATTGGTAAGAGGGTTGGATGGAAAAAGGACTAGAGGGTGAGGTGTGTTTGGACTTGCATTGGAGGTATAGCATTTTGAAGTCTCTAGCAAGTTGTGTTTGACCGTTACTATTGAATTTGCATTCAATTTGACTAGCAAGCATGTCATCGTGACTTGAAGACATGATGGTGGATGAAATGAGACTAAGACTATTCAAAGTGAAAATGAAAAGTGATTAAATGGGATGCCTTATGTCGAATGATTTTTAGGAAAGGTTTTCTAACCACTGAAAGTTTGGCCATTGTCTCTGATTGGACTATCAAACGACTAATTTGTAGGACAAGATGATAAAATGACAAGGTGAGACTTCCACACTAGACTTCTGAGTTGGAAGTAGCTCACCAAAGGACAATGAATTATGATTAATTTGTTTTGACTTGGTCCAATGATAATGTATTTTTGAGACAAAAGTTTTGACAAAGGAAGGAAAGTTTTCCTATCCCAAAGGTGTAAATTTGAGGACTTAAGACTTTTCCTATGAAGATGAGGATGATGGATTGCAAGCTAGATGAAGACTAAAATGCAAAGATGGATGAGTTGGACAAGTGCCTTGCTAGTTTTAAACAGAGACTTTTGGGAAAAGATGCTAGGAAAACAAATGTTTGAAAAAAATTTGGCCTCTGGTTTTTGACAAAATTAATGTTTTCCCAATTGACAAGAAAATGCATCATTTAAGGTCTCATATGTGCTGCAATCTCAGATGCATCACATCAAGAAGCGAATGTGTTGTAGGATTTTGATGTGTTCTATAGATTGGAAAATGCATTGTTTCATATTGTAAATGCGGTGTAGTATGATGAATGCGTCGTTTCACGAGCCTAATGCGTGACAGACAGCTGATTGTGGTTTTAGGACTTGCAAATGCAACTCAATATAGAAAATGCGGTGGGACACTTGCAAATGCGACTCAATATGTTTCAATTGTGGCTCATCAGAGTGAATGCGGCTCAGGGTGACTCAAATGTGGCTCATCAGAGCAAATGTGGTGCACAAGGTGATGCTTGTGGTTTATCAGAGCATTTGTGTTGTAGAGGACAATTTTTTAGAAACTCGAACACTGTTTTGTCGTTTTGACAAGTTTTTTGACCCAGATTTTTGATGTTCAGTTTGTTGAAGTTTATGTGAAAATAGTTGACAAACACAAAAAATAAACTACTTCAAATAGACTCACTCTTAATAGACAAAAGGTCATTGTCGCAACCACAACCCACATCTTAAAATCGTGTTGACTCACATAGCCATGTCACCCCCTAGAGGGTGCCCGTGTTTTTGTCTTTTCCAGGTGTGTACTCAAGGTGATGGAAGTGGATATCAAATCCCCTGAGCAAACAATTCATGGTGATTATATGGTGAGTGTCTTGGGGGTAGATTCTTCCCTCCCCTTACACCATGATTGAGACAATGTTTGGATACTGACTCGGTTGGCTTCTACACTATAGTTCTTAGTCAAGGTTTCCGTTCGGCGTGGAAAAAGATAAACTCCCTCAGGAGACCTTCCAACCTTTAGAACAAAGATTTTGGGGATGGTTATCTTTGCACACTGCCATCGAATTGCGGACTTTCCCCGAATTCGCTTTTGATTATAGTGGGCTGGAAAACCTGGCTTTGGTTGTTCCCACTTAGGTCATTCCTGTAGGGTGAGTACTTTTTCCCACTACGGTAGGCCTTCTAAAGGTTGTAAGAAAACATGAAATGCTGATTTTTTTTGATGACCCAGTAAAGGGGAGAGCATATGCCTAGTATCCAACAAACATAGCAAAAAGATGTTCAGTTTTAAACCAAATGAAAGTTTTTTATTCTATGTGAAGATATTGCTTCACAAAAACATGGGGTTTATTTTAATCCAAACAAAGTAAGTGTGGTGACTATCCTAGATTGATAAATTCAAAATTAAGATTTTCTATCCTAGGATTAGTAAATTCTGAGTTAAGTGTCTATCCTAGGGTTGGTTTGTTTTAATCCCTTCAAAAATAAAGACTGGCCGTGGCCGCATCAGATCCAAATTACAAATCTAAAAAAAATTGAAGTTTTTACTAGTCAAATGCAGCTCAGCAAATGCAGCTCAGTAGATGCAACTCGACAGATGTGGCTCGACGGATGCGGCTCAGGATGTCGGTGGCAGTTCTGGTTCTAGAAAATGTGTTGCACAGTTGTGAATATGTCGTTTGCGAGTGCAAATGTGGCATGACACAGCAGTTGCATTGTTAGAGCCTGCAGTTGTGGTGTTTCATGCACCTGTACCTACAAAATAAAATACGAAGCCGTACGAAAACCTGCAAGATGTGTGTTAGATTGTCGGGTTCACCAATGTAATGATCTAAATATTTTCTCGCAAAGACAGATCTTTGTTAGAACATGCATGCAATAATATTAATCATTCAATGGAATGCAAAGGAGAATATGAAAGAAAAGGAATGAGACTAGAACAGCCTCACCCATTTCTCTCCTCCATGACTACTTCCATTGTACCTTCTTGAGATTTATGTGATAAAAATAAATGCCCTCAGCTTTGTGAGTAAACTCTAAAATGCTTAGCCTTAGCAATACCTTTGAAGGATTTAAAAATTTAAACTAATGCAATTGAGAATATTACTCCTATTATGCAAATAGTTAAATCAGTAAAAGTCTAAAATATGAGATTGAAATGCCTATAATAAAAGTAGTCTAAGCAAATGATCATGGATCCGAAAATGAGATCAAGATTGTCATTTTATAGAAAATGCAATCTTGAATGGACGGACAAGATGAGAGATTGAAGAATGCCCTAAAATCAAAGGTCAAGATTCAATAAGGCAACTCTCATTTAGGGTTAGGGAAAAATACCTATATGTGTGAATAAGATTTAATTAAATGAATTAAATCAAGACTGAATATGACAGTTGAGATGAAATTAGTAAAAATCAGACGACAAGAGGATAAGATTTTAGAAAATCAGTAATTTTAGAAATTACTTGATTTGTAGAGGAATAATTCCATTTTGAATTAAATTAATTCAAAATATGGATTTTGTGAGAAAAGAAGTAATTGATTTTTGAAATTAATTACTAAATGAAGAATCAGTTAAGTATGTGAGATATTTTTAAATGATTTTCTTTATTTAAAAATATAGAAGTGTCACATGCCATAATTAAATAATTACAAATAATTATTTAATTTAGAAGAAGTAGTTAATTAATTAAATAAATTATCAAATCTATTTAATTAAGAGGATTTAGGAATTAGTGACACATTAAATAAATATATTTTCAATATATTCATTTAATAATTAGGAGGACATTAATGATAAGGATTAATTAAATAAATTGATGACTTTATTTAATTATTAGAAGACTTTGACAATTAGTGACATATTAAATTAAATAAATAAGATTTATTTATTTAATAATCATGGAGAACGAAAGATTATGAATTAATTAAATAATCATGAATTATTTAATTAATAGTTGAATGTGGGTTAGGGACATAATTCAAATGTTATAATTATGCTGAGACGAAAGGTGGTAAAATATTGCTTGCAGGCGTAAGTCATTTTTAGGTGTCTATAGCAGGGTATGGGCTAAGTCAGGAGGCCATGGCATTCATTGCTGAATGGGGATGTTGGTACATCCAATACCCCAAGTTTACATATTTCAGGTTAGCTGGTTTTGAAGGCCATCCACATTTGCTTCCAAGGTGTTACAATAATAGAATAGTATTGATGGAGTTTGTATATCAGGCTCTTGGAGTTAATGCTTGGTTTAGTTTAAAATATAAGACAGATGTCACAAGTTTCCCATGAAGTTGGGTGAGTATAGCTGTCAACATTTGGTAGGAGCAAAGGTGGTTTGTAGTGAGCTGATACAGTTGAAGTTGGGTTTATAGACAACTCGTAAGTATTTTGACCCAAAGGGTAAGATGCATGCCTTGTTGCCTTATGTGTTTGACAAGCGTTTCAATTTGTTTGAAGATTTCTAGACTGACCGAAAAGATGAGTATGACTTGAGGAAAAATAATTATGAAATATTACCTATTGCACTCATGTCAGAATTTGGAGTTAAAAATGTCATTCCTGACACTTTGGTGGATGATGGAGTTGTATTGGATCCATCTTATGAGGCTTTAAACATAGGAACTAAGAGCTTGGATCTAATTGATTGGGATAGTGAAGAAAATATTGACATAATGTAGATAGGAAGAATAGTCTTGGATAGAAGTGTTCACTGGTTGATGTTAAGAACCAAAGCTCCTCAAGGACTAGCTCCTAAAAAGGGGAAAGGGTATAAGAGACTTAAAAGGAAGACACCTCCCAAGGAGCCTTTGGAGTTCTTTCCCTAAGATATTGAAGAGATAGAACTTGAAGAAGCAGGGGATGAAGCAAAAACACAAGAAGGGGATATTCAAATAGGATCAACTGTTTCAACACCTACATTAGGTGAATGGTGGAGGAGCACCCCATAGTTCATCTAGGAAGGTTGTCTAGAAGGTTATTAATTGGCAATTTGTTTATGCCAAATGTAGAATTCTCTTTCTATTTCTTGAGTTTGTGCCTTAGGGGCATTTGAGAACATGTAATGTGTTAGTAAAGGTCATGTTGACCATTTGTTAGATTAAGGTTTGGCTACAAGAATGGTTTAAGACCTTTGTAGACCTTTCTAGGTGTTAGTTTCTCTAAAATGTTGCAAAAGAGGCCTATTGGAAATCACACAAGCGGTCATGGAGTAGTTAGGATCGAGATTAATTTAATTAGAAACCTATTTATGGTGTTCCTCGACCTGAAAGTAAGGTTGAAAGCTTTTTTATTGTTAAAAATTCATGAATACCACTGAGCATAGTGATAAGGTTTTATAATTTTTTGAGTTTTTTTTTGAATTTGTGTGGTTAGGAGTGATCATGGCACTATGAGTTGTTAGAGAATGTAGTGTAGTTGCAATTGAAGCTTTTTGTGGTAGTATTTAGTTAGTGTGTTCAATTTTCAGGCATTTCTTTGTAATTAGTTGTTTCTTTTTGGTTGTTGTCTTGACAGTTAGTCTAAGAAGAATGGAGATTTAGTTACATTCCCACTATACTTTGTGTATGGGCCCTTGGGAATTGTGACTATGATCCATGTATATAAATAGGATAGGGCTAGGAGTGGTTAGGAGTCAGGAAATCACTATGGAAGTCTTATCCTAGGCGAGCTTGACAGTGCCCGACTAGGAAAGACAAGAAGTGCAGAGCACTTGACTTGCAAGGGTGTCCATATCCTAGAAAATCATGGTGTGGAGAGGGCAAGTGTATGCCTTGAAAAGGCATAGAAAGAAGGAAGGAGCTCCATCAACTCGTTTGGTGAGAGGGATTCTTAAACAGTCTGCAAGAAAGCCAAAAAAGACCTAAAATAACCTAAGTGTTTGCTCATTTCTAGTTTGGGTTACTGTACGGACAGTGGAGGCTTAAGACCCCTGAAATCATTAAGAGGTGAATATATACACTAATAAACTCAAGGAAATATTGGGTGGTCTTTGGAGAACTTAGAAGAATAAGACTTTTTTCTCAGAGTTGGAGATCTAATTGGGGCTCTTGGGATAGTAGCCTTTTTAACCCTAAATGAGGGTTTGGTGAAAGCGATGGCCAAAGGAAGTAAGGTGGACTCCCTAGAACCAAGTTGTGATGGTTTGAACCTATTGGAAGCAACTCCACACCCCTACAAAGATCAAATTGAGTGTTGAGATTAGGTTAGCCTTTAGGGAAGATTAAGGGCTAAGGAAGAGTTAGAGGTATTGCACCAAGATTGACTTTGTAGGTTGAATTGTGATAGTAGTGGGGTTGGAAAGGTGAACCGGGGGAACCTAAACAAGCATTAGGTCTTATAGGTTAATGTGGTGGAGTGTGACACCATAAGGATCTTCCAAGTGAGACCCAGAGCATGGAATAATGTTTTTTCCATCCAACCTTACCCTATCAGATTGGTATCAGAGCAAGTTAAAGATTTGGTATAGAATCTTGTATGTCAGACCTTGAATCCAGTGGTTCCAAAACCATGGTGACAAACATTTGAGTTGGAAAAGAAGGTCGAAGATCAAGAGGAAGATAATAGGAGGTTGAGAGAAAGACTAGCTCAACTTGAGAAAGAATTTAGAAATGTGCAAATCAAGGCCAATGAGGTCAATGATGGATTGGAGGGTAGGGTACCAAAGAGTGAAGAGTTTGTAGAGGAAGAAAAGACCCCTTAACCTGAATCTATTTTGCAAGAGGAGCCTTTCTTGAAGGCATTGAAATCTTTGAGTGGGAAAGCACTTGAAGGCATACCACTGTTCAGTGGAAAATTTGAAGTTGATCTAGTCATGGATTGGAGAGAAGGCATGGAGAACAATTTTGAATGTAATGGAGTCATTGAAGCACAAAAGGTGAAGATGGCCAAGTCTAGATTAAGAGGATCTACCTTGACATGGTGGAAATTTAATCAGACAAAGAAGGAAAAGGAAGGCAAGAAGCCTATTTCAACTTGGAAGGGTATGGTGGCAAAAGTGAGAGAATCCTTCATACCGGATGATTATGAGATTTAGTTACATAAGAAGAGACAAAGCTTGAGGCAAAGAGACCAAGATGTGATCACTTACACTGAGGAGTTTCAAAAACTTTGTATGATTTCTAATGTTTCAGAAGATGAAAGTCTCAAGGTAGCTAGGTATCTTAACGACTTGAAGTGGAACATCCAAGAGGAGATGACTCTTCTAAGTCCTAAGATAGTACACCAATTTTACCAATTAGCTATTAAGATTGAGGAAAGAAGCAAGAGGAAACATGATCAGGCTTCTAAAAGTAGAGGCAAAGGTAGAGATCAAAGAGATCAAAGAGGACATAGAGGTGGCTACCAAGGTAGAGGAACTGAGCAAAGAAACCAAGGAGAATCTAAACTCATAGAACATGGAAGTGAAACACCTTCTAGAGGAGGTTATGGAAGAGGTAGAGGATCTCAAGGAGGATCAAATAGAGGAAGAGGAGCAGGTAGGAGCAATTCATACTTTTCTAATATGAAGTGTTATCATTGTGGTCAAGTAGGACATCCAGCTTATAGGTGCCCGGAGAAAGCATCTTCATCAAATACTGAGAAGAGAGTGGCATATGCTCAAGAGGACACCATGAGTACTAAATCACCAGAGGTCAATCACATTGAATCAGAAATGGGGGAGAACCTGATGTTTAGGAGAGTTTTGATCAAACAACCAGTCAAGGAAGAGCCAAAACAAAGAAGATCTTTATTTAGAGTGAGATGCAAAATACTTGGGAAAGTATGTAAGGTTATTGTGGATTCAGGTTCAATAGATAACATCATCTCAGAAGAGGTAGTAAGGAAGTTGAAATTGGAGAAGGTACCCATCACTAACCCCTACAAAGTAACATGGTTGAACAAAGGGTAGAGTGTTGTTGTCAATGAACAAACAACGGTGGAGTTTTCCATTGGAGGGTACAAGGATAAGTTGTTATGTGATGTGTTACCCATGGATGCATGCCATCTACTATTGGACAGACCATGGCAGTATGGAAAAAGTGCCATGTATGATGGGAAAGAGAAAACTATTTCTTTCAAAAAGGATGGGAAGACATTTAAATTGTAGTCACTGTCAGAAGAGGAAGAAGGACATACAAAGACACCTAGTGTATTTTTAAGTAGTGGTAAAGAGTTCCTTAACAACCTACATCAAGGGGGTGAAAAATATGTGGTCATGTTGCAACCTCAAGAAGAGGACAAGACTGAGAAAATAGTCATACCCGGAGCAGTCCAAAAGTTGCTTGAGAAGTATAAGGACATAGTGAGTGATGGTGCACCTGAAACTTTACCTCCAAAGAGAGCCATTAGTCATCAGATTGACTTCATACCATGAGCTTCATTGCCAAACAAAGCATCTTATAAGCTTACACCAGATTAGAATCTAGAGGTAGCTAGACAAGTGCTGGAGTTATTGGATCAACGATTGATTAGGAAGAGCATCATCCCATGTATAGTACCAATGGTTTTAGCAACCGAGAAAGGAGGCAAGTGGAGATTATGCATTGATTCTAGAGAAATAAATAGAATCACAATCAGGTATAGGTTCCCTATTCCTAGGATTGAAGACTTGATGGATTGTCTTGGATGAGCTCAGTACTTCACCAAGTTGGATCTGAAGAAGGGATACCATCAGATCAGAATCAAAGATGGAGATGAGTGGAAGATAGAACTTAAGACAACTGATGGGTTGTATGAGTGGAGAGTTATGCCATTTGTCCTCTTTAATGCCCCTAGCACATTCATGAGGCTCATGAATGAAGTGCTCAAAGACTTTACAGGGATATTTGTGGTGGTATATCTTGATGATATACTCATCTTTAGGAAGACATCAAAAGAACACCTAAAGCATGTGGAGTTGGTTCGTAGAATATTGCAAGAAGAGAAGTTAGCCATCAACCTAGAGAAGTGTGATTTCTTTAAACTAGAGCTTATGTATTTGGGTTTTGCAGTGTCCCAAGGATCATTGAATATGGATCCAAGCAAGGTGGAAGCTATCCTAAATTGGCCTACACCAACCACAGGGATAGAGGTAAGAATTTTTCATGGATTGGATCAATTTTATAGAAAATTCATAACGAAATTTAGTGGCAGATGTGCACCAGTCCTAGTACAATCAAAGGTGGTTTAAAAACTAAGTTTAAGTGGACTCAAGAAGCTAAGAAAGATTTTGAGAAACTGAAACAAGAAGTGGAAACTCAACCTATTCTCTTATTACCTAGCTTTGATAAGTTGTTTATTGTGGAATGTGATGCTAGTGGAGTTGCAGTAGGAGGAGTGCTAATTCAAGAAGGAAGGCCTATAGCTTTCTTTAGTGAAAAGCTCAATGAAGCTAAGAAGAAGTATTCTACCTATGACCTAGAACTTTATGCTTTAGTTCAGTCACTTAGGAAGTGGAGGCATTACCTTCTACCCAACGAGTTTGTGGTTTTTACTGACAATTAGGCACTTAGTTATATCAACACCCAAGAGAAGTTGAGCAATAGACATTTGAAATGGATGTAGTAAATCCAAGCTTTTACTTTCACCATCAAGCACATGAAGGGACAATTGAACATGGGAGAAGATGCATTAAGTAGAAGATTACTGATAGTACAAGAGCATTGGAATAGAGAGTTTCAAGGATCTCTATGGGGAAGATGAAGACTTCTCATAGGCCTACAAGGTATGTTCTAACTTTGAGAATCATTTTCATAGTCAATACTCAGAGTATACATTGAAAAGTGGATTTTTATTTAAAGGGAATCAGTTATGTGTTCCAAAAGGATCAATGAGAGAAAACCTCATCGACGAGAAGCACAATGGTAGTCTTAGTGGACATTTTGGCATCAACAAGACATTGGAACTAATGCAAAGGTTCTACTATTGGCCTAAGTTGTCAAGGGATGTCAAGAGGTATGTGGAGAAATGTGTAGTGTGTATGAAAGCTAAGGGGGGAGCTAGTAATGCTAGTATATATCAACCCCTACCCATTCCTAATAGACCCTGGGAGTGTGTTAGCATGGACTTTGTGGTAGGACTCCCTAAGACCAAGACATGATTTGATAGTGTTTATGTGGTGGTAGATAGATTTAGTAAGATGAGTCACTTTATACCTTGCAAAACCACTCATGATGCTAGCTATATTTCTCACCTTTTCTTCAAGGAAATTGTAAGGATCCATGGATTTCCTTTAAGCATTGTTTCAGACAAGGATGTGAAGTTCATGAGTCACTTTTGGAAGACTCTATGGAGCAGATTAGTTACCAACCTATCTTTTGGATCAGCTTACCATCCTTAGACCGATTGTCAAATAGAGGTGGTTAATATGGTATTAGATAACCTTATAAGGTGCCTAACCAAAGAGTATGGACAAACATGGGACATGGTTATCTCATAAGCTGAGTATGCATATAATGGCAGTGTGAAACAAACCACAAGGAAGAGTCCTTTTGAAATTGTGTATGGAATGCACCCAAGAGGTATATGTGAGCTCAGGGATCTAGGAGATATGGAGCATAGGAGTGGACATGTAGAGGAATTCACTCAAACCATGAAGGAGATTCAGGAGTAGGTAAAGAAGACAGTCACCGAGGCCACTCAAAAGTTGAACGATAAGGTCGATTTGTCAAGAAAATATTTGCAATTTGCAATAGGAGACTATGTCATGGTCCACCTCAATAAATCCAGGTTGCAGAAGGGTACATCAACCAAATTGCAAATGAAAAGAGTGGGACCATGCAAGGTGTTAGCCAAATATGGGAAGAATGCATACAAGGTGGAGTTACCTGCAGATTTAGGGATTTCACCAGTGTTCAATGTAGCCAATTTGATCAGGTATAAGGGATTAGTTAATGACATAGATCAGGATAGTAGGGATATCTTCAAGGATGTAATTAAAATAACCTTACCTCCTAAAGATAAGCTACAAGAAAAGAGGATCTTGGAGTCAAGGGTGAAGAAATCTACAAGGCATAAAGTGTACATGGAGCACCTCATCAAGTGGAAGGACAAGCCAGAGTCTGAGGCTACATGGGTAGATGAAGCTCAGTTCAAGAAGTAGGGAATTGACCCATCTCTAATCTCTCCCAAAATTCCTTAATGTCTATGTAGAGAGGGAGAATGGTGCAGGAGCACCCCATAGTTCATTTAGGAAGTTTGTCTAGAGGGTTATTAATTGGAAATTTGTTTAGGCCAAATGTAGTAGTCTCTTTCTATTTCTTGAGTTTGTGCCTTAGAGGCATTTGAGACCATGTAATGTGTTAGTAAAGGTCATGCTGACCATTTGTTAAATTGAGGTTTAGCTAAAAGGATGGTTTAAGACCTTTGTAGACCTTTCTAGGTGTTAGTTTCTCTAAAATGTTGCAAATAAGGCCTATTGGAAATCAGACAAGTGGCCATGGAGTATTTAGGATCGAGCTTAACTGAATTAGAAACCTATTTATGGTGTGCCTTGATGTTAAAGTAAGGTTGGAATCTTTTTTATTGTTAAAAATTCATGAATACTAGTGAGGACAATGATAAGGTTGTATAATTTTATGAGTTTTGTTTTGAAATTGTGTGGTCAGGAGTGATCGTGGCACTGTGAGTTGTTATAGAATGTAGTGTAGTTGTACTTGAAGCTTTGTGTGGCAGTATTTAGTTAGTCAATTTTCAGGCATTGCTTTGTAATTAGTTGTTTCTTTTTGGTCGTTGTCCTGATAGTCAGTTTGAGAAGAATGGATATTTAGTTACATTCCAACTGTACTTTGTGTATGTGCCCATGGGAATTGTGACTAGGCTCCATGTCTGTAAATAGGATAGGGTTAGGAGTGGTTCGGAGTCAGGAAATCACTATGGAAGTCTTATCCTAGGCGAGCTTGACAATGCCCAACTAGGAAAGACAAGAAGTGCAGAGCACTTGAATTGCAGGGGTGTCCATCTCCTAGAAAATCACAGTGTGGAGAGGGCAGGTTTATGCATTGCAAAGGAATAGCAAGAAGGAAGGAGCTCCATCAACTCGTTTGATGAGAGGAATTCTTAAACAGTCTGCAAGAAAGCCAAAAAAGACCTAAAATAACCTAAGTGTTTGCTCATTTCTAGTTTGGGTTACTGTACGGACAGTGGAGGCTTAGGACGCCTAAAATCATTGAGAGGTGGATATATACACTAAGAACCTCAAGGAAAGATTGGGTGGTCTTTGGCAAACTTAGAAGAATAAGACTATTTTCTCGGAGTTGGAGACCTAATTGGGGCTCTTTGGCTAGTAGCCTTTTTAACCCTAAATGAGGGTTTGGTCAAAGTGATGGCCAAAGGAAGTAAGGTGGACTCCCTAGAACCAATTTTTGATTGTTTGAACCTATTGGAAGAAAATCCATGCCCTTGCAAAGATCAAATTGAGTGTTGAGATTAGGTTAGCCTTTAGGGAAGAGTAAGGGTTAAGGAAGAGTTAGAGGCATTGCACCAAGATTGACTTGGTAGGTTTAATTGTGATAGTAGTGGGGTTGGCAAGGTGAACCAGGGGAACCTAAACAAGCATTAGGTCCTATAGGTTAAAGTGGTGGAGTGTGACACCATAAGGATCTTCCAAGTGAGACCTAGAGAATGGAAAAGTGATTGTTCCATCCAACCCTACCCTTTTAGAGAATCTTCCACACAAATCCCACTTGCAAAGCAACAGAGTGAACAAGTTCAAAAGGGGGCTCTTCATAGTATGCCTAGAACTACAAAGGGAAAGGAAATGGAGAGGGAAATTATTGATGTTGGAATGGATTTAGATGAGACTATGTTAGAGAAGGATTTGCAAGAGAATATGCCTCTAGAGGAGGATGTTGAACAGGTAATGAAACAAGAGGAGCAATGGACATTTTTTGAAGAAGTTAGAAAGGATGCTGAGGAAAAAGCTAAGAAGATAGAGAGGCAAAATTTCATGAATGCCAAAATTGACTCCATACTACAACAGCAACAAATTGAAGCAAAGTCAAGAGCTGATGAAGTAGAGAGACATAAAAGGCTACAAGAACATGAACTCAAGGTTAAAGAAGAAAATGATAAGTTAGAGCTGATAAAAAAGATTCATCACCTTAAGGAAGAGAAGGAAAGACATCGAAGGGAGAAAGAAGTCTTGGAGGCCAAGTTGAAACTTGTTGAGGAAGCTCACCAAAAATAAGAAGAAGAGAAGGCAAAAAAGCTTAAGGCTTTAGGGGCTCTAGAGAAGGAAAAGCTGGAAAAAGAAGCTCTAGAGAAGGAAAAACTAGAAAAGGAAAGAATAGAGAAGGATAGATTAGAAAAGGAAAGCTTGGAAAGGGAAAAAGTGGAGAGAGATTGATTGGAGGAAGAGAGGTTGAGGAAGGAAGAAGAAGATAAAAAGATACAAGAACAAAAGGATAGGGAAGAGGCTATGAAGCTTGTGCAGATGCATGTGATGCAAAAACAACAAGAAGAACCAAGGGTTGATTCTCAATCCCAGGTAAATATGCAGCCACCCCCTACTACTACTATTGCTTCTTCTTCCACTGTGATGACTATTGCTCCAAGTTCTCCCACTTGGTTGAAATTGAACCTATAGAAAAAGGCAGTAACGCCTTCACAAAATCTCAATTGGGAGGATATGATGAAGAAGATTAAACAAGAGAGGCCTAAAAATAAGGCCAAGATCCTACACTCTACCAGACTCATGAACAAGGGAGATATTGTTGCTGAGTGTGCCATACCAATGACAAGAAAGGAGGTAGGGGACATGTAGTTGACAGATTATCAATTGAGTACTGTCAACTTAGGAAGGCCTACCAGGAATCAATAGATGAATCTAATTGATGTGTTGGCTTCAATAACCAAGTCAAGAATGTTAAAAGATAAACAGAAGAAAGATGAGCTTAAGGCTCAGTTGGATCAATTGCATTCATTTTTGAAAAGTGTCTCCTCTCCGAGATCACAATAGGTAATGGCTATTGAGACTCCAATTTTGTTAAGGAAACATGAGGTAGATAGTTTAGTGCAGGTAAGAGGGAAAGCAAAGATGGTAGATATATGGGTTGACAAGTTGCATCGAGAAGTAGGTGATGTTTTGGTCGAGGGTTTTGAGGTTTACAAAGGCACTAAAGAGTTGATAAGAGAAATGCATCAATATATTGAAGCATCAGAGAAACAAGAAGAGGAGTATAAAGAGTATAGTAAGAAATTGGAGAAGGTTACTACATTTCCTTTGACTACTCTTCTTGAATAGTCAATACTTGATGAGGATAATACAGATTTTGTAGAAAAGACCTCTCGTATACTCTGATTCATAAGAATTTTTTTGTGTAAACATAGGAATGAGGTCCAAGATGCTGTTAATAACCTGATTGAACAGTTTGAGGAGTTGGAGGCGGTTATTGCTATCATAGTAGATGTTAATGTATTAACAAAGGAAGGCATGCCTTTGAGTCAGATAAAAGAGAAATGGGATGAAAGATTTAGAGGACTCATGGAGAAAGGAGATGTTGGAGAATATTTGATGATAGATCGACTAATGGATGTCAAAGAAGAGATAAAAGCTACTAGAAGAGAGTTGAAAAAGATAAAAGGTATGAGAGGGTTTGTTGCATAAGAGTTGGAGAGAATTAAATTTGAAGCCAACTGGGTTGACGGGCCATAATTAGATATATTACTCCAAGTCTTGGCTAGTTATGATGAGTTCATTATAGAGCCAACTTCACATGCATAGATCTCTTGCATGCAAGACTGACAGTTTTGAAGTGCATGACATGTTTCTTTTCTATTTTTCTATTCTCCAGTTTAACTAAATGTCTAATGTAAGAACACAAGATCAAATCGATCTGAGTTTCCAAGAAATTTTTTGTTCCTGAAAGGGTGGATGACTTAAAATAGAAGTGGAGTTCAAGTTTTGTATATCTATGAATACTCTGTGGGTATCATATTGTAAAGTTCGGCTAATTAAGAATAGATTTGGCTTACCTGATATTAGGAGATAGAATTTTGTAGTGATTACTAAGATACATTGTTACTAGATACTTTACAGTTAAATAAAATTATAGTTTTACATAATATGTTGTTAGAATTGAATTTTACTTGATAAGGCTAATAAGTTATAATCTATCTGAATGCTAGTGATTCTACTAAAGCATAATAGTTTTTTATGTGATGAAAGTCATTAGAAGAAACTAGATTTAAGGATTATCTTGTTAGATTATCATTGGATTAAATTTGTTGAAGTTTTTTGATCTATTATCTTGGCAATGAATGAATGTGTGTTCTTTTGAAATCTTTGAAGTAGTTGTGATAGGTGAATTAAAATAAACACCTTGGATGCATGCAATTGTATAGATTATTATGTGAATTGTATCATGCTTTGGTTTTTTGGATCTGATTGGAAAACATTCATTGTTGAAGATATATGTCCAGATGTTAGATGAGTTTGTTCATTTTTTATTGGTTCCCCTTTGATCTATCTTTTTCTTTTGTTTGAAACCCCTTTGATTTACTAAAAATAGTTTGGTAAGAATGAGTTATTGCTTGCATTCTTTATTACCAGCACAAGCCCCTTGAACATTACAATTGCATGAACCGATTGAGTGATGCTAGATAGTTGAGAACTAACTACCAGGACCTTGGGAGTTAGGCCACTATATCTTGTCTTTCTCTTTCAAGAGAAATAGACTAGAAATATTTTGTTTTAATGTTGTTGTGTCATTTTCACCATCAATAGAAATTGGTGCTAGAAAGAGGGCCTAAAAGAAAAATCTGGCTCGCATTGTGTCTTTCTCACCAGAGAAATACTGGAGGATCCTTAGATCCTCCACTAATCCTGAACCATTTGAAGAAATTCAAACCCCGGTTAGACCTAGACCCCATGCTCGTAAGATCTTGATACCTACCTTACCACCATCGCTTACTCCACCTGGATTCCCACCAAATCCACCTACACCACCACCTATTCCACCTACATCACCACCTCCAAGCAGGGCTGAGTCTCCACCAATTGAGCCTATATCACCACCTGCTCAACCAATCCCACCCATGGCTTACTTTGTCAATAACCCATGTCCATTAGGGACTATTCTAGGAGGAATCCATGATTTACCAAATAACCTAGAAAATTTTTGTCCTAAATACATATATGGTGAATCAAGAAGTGTTGAGGAGCACATACAAACATTCAAAGATGCTTGCAAAATAGCTCAAGTTTCTCATCAGGATGTGGTATGTAGACTATTTCCTTACTGTTTATGAGATATGGCATAAAATTGGTATTTAAATTTGCCCCGAGGATCTCTCCTAGGGTGGACAGATTTGGAGAATGCTTTCATTAATCAATTTCAGGTTTATGTAGACCCTACCATTTTATACCACCAGTTTGTCAGAATAAGAAAGGAACATCATGAGCCACTATCGTCGTTCAATACTAGATTCCAAAGAATTTTTCGTAGGTTGCAAGACCCTTATCTAGTAGCCGAGGATATTGCCATACAGGCATATTTAAGAGTTTTTGATCCTTTAATTAGCCTATTCTTGTAGAGAACCTATCAGCCTAATGAAATAGACTCTTTGTGTAAAGTTTATCATCTAGCCATCAAGTTGCAACAACAGATAAGTCTGCAACTAGGAGGTTTAGGAGTAGCTCTTCCACCCATGAATTATCTGATGCCTAATCCACCATTATACAACATTGTCTTGCGGATGTCTTATTCCCAATATGGACTTGTGTCTGAGATAGAAGCTCCACCTACTATGCCCTTCTTTAGTAATGTCATGCAAGATTCTCCCCAACAACCTCAAAATCAACAACAACAAGCGGGAGGATCAACCCATGTTCATTCCCCAACCATAGTACAGAATGTGCAGAATGAGAAAAATACCCAATTGACTAGTGAGTTAGAGACTCTTAAGAATACTCTATCTCAAATGTCTAATGACATGGCACAACTAAGGCAAAACCCTCCCCATAACCAAAATCAGAATTAAAACAACCAGGGAGGTTATAACAATTAGGGTAATTATTCTAATCAGAATGGGAACTAGAACACCAATAGGAACTTTCTAGATTAAAATTACTCTAACCAGAATTACCATAATCATAATAGAGGGTATAATCAGAGGTACAACAACAACAACAACAAAAACAACAATAGGCAATGGAATACTGGGCCAAACAATGGGGGAGTTCCCCATAACTATCAGTCAGCTGAGGAAAGACCACATACTGCTAATGTTGTTGACCTCAAATTTATGACTAATTGGTGCAGGTTACATGATACTATAGCACATTCTGAGGTTAATTTCTTTGAAATGGAAAAGATTGTAAAGATTGCACAGGATGATGCCCATCCTCTAGTAGGAAATTCCAATCAGGATAATGGGCCAGTCAGCACTGCCATGACTTAGGAAACCATTGAAGGAAAATATCAGTTCCCTATGCAAGGAGATAATGAGCCAGAGGAAGATGTCTATGATGCTCAATATTTTCAATCCAAAGGAGGTCAATTTCTAAGAAATCAAAATAAGGGCCCATTCACTACATCTACACCCCCTAATAACATGGTCCCACCTAACCATAATGTAGTTAACAATCCACCACCACCAAAGCGACCTTCTGATTCTCAGAATAGAGGTAATCTACCTCCTTTTCATAAATATCAAGTTAGGAATGATTACGAGTTTGATTTCATTACAGAATTACAAAGGCAGAAGACATCACTATCTTTCTTTGACATGATGAAGTGGTGCCCAACTCAATGGGAGGTGGTATTAAAATCCTTGGAGGAGGAAGATCACCTAAAATGGAAAGGTAAAGTGACTCCAGCAAATGAGACAAATCCATCCATTTATAAAGGTAAGACTAATACCCCACCTTTCCTGTTAAGTTTGAGAATCTTTGGAAAGAATCTACATAATTGTTTATTAGTTTCTGGAGCATCGAGAAATTTCGTGCCTTTTTCAATTTGTAAGAAGTTAGGATTGAATCCTATCCCAACCAACAAAAAGGTGATTCAATTGGATAAAACTGAAGTTAATGTTGTAGGTGAATTAAAGAACATGCATGTGTAGGTTGCATCAAACCCAAGGATCCAGACCTTTATAGATATCCAAGTAGCTGATATCCCAGAAACATATGGTATGCTCCTAAGTCGAGAGCTAATGAAAAGAATAAGGGGGTATCTCTCCCTAGTTTTATCTCACATGTGGTTACCATGGAAAGGAGTTGCAACACAGATAAGAATTGAAAGTGAACCTAGGCTCAAGCACATGATCACAGAATATGATGCTTTAAATGAAGTAGCATACTTTGAGATTGAGATAGGTGTTTACAAATAAGAGGAAGTTCTTACTTTCTTTGTAGTTAGTCCTGATGATACATTATCCTTAGAACACAATGAATCAATGATCTGCATTAACTAGCAGGTTCTGATAAGAAAATTACAAGAAGATAAGCTGGTTTTAGTAGCAGAAACTGACTTGAGTAGTTTGTTGCTTCCTAATTGGTGTAGGATACATTATCATAACCATTCATAATTAACATTTCAATCATGCTTAGATATTCTAATTCATGTAGATCAACATCAATAAATATGTCAAGAGGAACAAGCCTAGACCCCCATCAATGAGTTTTCTTTCCAAGTTAAGGATGCAATTATTCTTACACGAGCTAGTCTTTCTCAACAGGAAGGTCCTTCACCAGAAGAGCAGGCTCAGGTAGTTTTTTTTTAAGTTCAAATAGAAGTTGAGGTGTCCCAGTTCCTATTTGATACACCTACCCCACCTAATTTTCCAATACCCAAGGCATTGATAAGAAGTGAGTTGGATTGTAATTTGACCCAAGAGGGTGTTCAAGAAGTAATTCTTGGACAGGCTGAAAACATAGAAAAACCTTCAACTGAACTTTGTCTCGAGTCAAATTTTGATAAACAAAAAAAGTCTGAGCTTCCACATGTCTCAATTAAGTCATCCCCTATTATTCCTAAGAAGAAGGAGCTCCTAGCCAAGGATCAATTATGGACTCTTAAATTTGATGGTTCCAAATCTAAATCAGGAAGTGGAGCTAGGATTGAGTTAACTAACCCAAAAGGGAAGACTTACTTTGCTTCTTATAGATTGCAATTTGGTTGCACGAACAATTTGGCTGAATATGAAGCACTTGCATGAGGTCTTATGTTTTCTCATAATAAGAAGGTTACTACTCTCATAGTTATTTGAGATTCTGAGGTGATTGTAAAGCAGGTACATAGCCAATATACATGTCACAACAAAATATTGGTGGCATACAAAAATAGGGTTTGGAATTTAATCAAAGATTTTGATGCTTTTGGGATTAGTCTGATCCCTAGGGAGGCTAATCAGATTGTAGATGCTCTAGCTATGGCTGCTAGTACATTAGAACCTATGAAAGATTCTGATCTGAAGAGGTTTTCAGTTGAGTTGATTTTAGTACCAGTTGTTCCTGATAATGTTAGACACTTTTAGGTATTTGATGATGATCAACACATTTTAGCATTTTTGGAAAGTTCTGATGTATTTCAAGGATAAATAATTGATGAATCTGAATGAGATCAGGGAGATTGGGACCCTAAGAAAGAGAGTCCAGAAGCGATATTGGATTTAAAGAGTAATAGCATTCTAAAGGGAACAATTGCTTTAGAGAGGATATTTGATTCAGATCCAAGGGCTTGTCAAAGGATGCCTACCGAGAGTGAGGGAGGTAAGTATACATCTATTAAATTGACTCACTCAGGACTAGAAAGGAATGTTCTTATAGGAAAAACTTGTCCTCAGAAAATTAAGGACAAGATAATCAACGTTTTGGAGCAGAACATTGAAGCTATAGCTTGGAGTTATGATGATTTAAAAACTTTTGACACATTAGTCATTACTCATACCATCCATCTCAAGCTAGATGCCAAGCCTTTTTTCCAAAAGCAATGCCTTGTCAATTCTTTAATTGAGCCCTTGATTCAGAAGGAGGTGCAAAAACTTTTATCTACCAGAATAATCTTTCCAGTTAGACATTCTACCTGGGTGGCTAATTTAGTTCCTGTCCGCATGAAGAATGGTGAGATCAGGTTATGTGTGGATTTTAGGAATCTAAACAAGGCATTTGAGAAATAAAATCATCCATTACCTTCTCTTGATGTAGTATTACAAAAGGTAAATGGATCTCAAATGATGTCATTCTTGGATGGGTATTCTGGATACAATCAGGTACTTGTTAGTCATGAGGATAGGATGAAAACTGCTTTTACCACTAAATGGGGAACACTTTCTTATAGGAGGATTCCATTTTATCGCATCAATTCTGGAGCTACTTTTCAAAGGGTGATGGATGTAGCTTTCAAATATCTAATAGGAAAATGTATAATCATTTATGTAGATGATTTAACCATCTTATCTAGGAATAGAGAAGATCATGTTGCAGACTTAGAAAAAGTTCTAAAGAAATGTATAAGTTATAGTGTCTCTCTTAACCCAAAGAAATGTGTATTTGGAGTTTCTAAAGGAAAGCTCTTAGGTCACATTATATCAGAAGAGGGGATTTCCATAGATCTTGACTAAGTGGAGGCCATCTTGAAATTGACAAAGCCAGGAAGCAAGAAGGAAATGAGGTCTTTCTTTGGGAGGATCAATTTTGTTAGTCAATTTATAACAATGTTTGCAAAGACTGTCAAACCCCTCAATGAAATGGTGAAGAAGGATGCAAAGATTGAATGGAGTGAAGAGGCTAAGTTTTATTTCATGCAGATTAAACAATCTATATCAGAGGCACCTATTTTGACAAGTCCAGATTATCTAAAACCCTTCTACATTTATTCATTTGCTTATGAACATTCATGTGCAATAGTTTTAACATAGAGAAGAGAAGAGAGTGAGGAGAGACCGATTGCCTTTATGAGCTCTCCATTTAAGAATGTAGAAGTAAGGTATTCACCACTAGAAAAATAATCCTTTGCATTGGTATGAGAAGTGAAGAAGTTCAAGCATTACATAATTTGAAGTCAAGTTATGGCCATAGTTCCAGATCTAGTTGTGAAGTCTCTCCTGATGCAAAGTGAATTAGGGGAACAAAGAGGGAAATGGATGGAAATATTACAGGAGTTTGACTTAGAAATTCACATGATGAAACTCATTCAAGTACAAGGATTATCAAAAGTAATGGCTGAAGTAGATAGAAGCATCACTTGCCAACAATACACTATCCAATCATTCACAAAGGATCCCTGGTATACAGATTTAGTTTTCTTCCTCCTCAATAAAAAATGTCTAGAAGGAATGAATGCTACTCAGAGGAGAGCATTGAGGATGAAGAGTTCTCATTACATGCTCAAAGGGGGATCCATTTACAAAAAGAATTTTCATGGAATTTACCTACATTGTTTGGATCAGCAAGAAGCAAAGCATGCTATTTCTGAGTTTCATGGAAGGCATGGATCGGCTGATGCTTTGGCTCATCAGATTTTAAGATCGGGCTATTATTGGCCTTATGTGTTTAGAGATGCACATCAGCACTACAAGACTTGTCATGTATGCCAAACTTCTACAACTAGAGAAAGAAATCCTGCAATGCCCTTGCAACCTGTATATGAGGTAAGACCATTTTCCCAATGGGCACTTGATTTTGTAGGTGAAATTAATCCAAATTCTTCTGTAGATAATAAATTCATCTTGACTGCAACTGACTACTGCACATGTTGGACTGAGGCACAACCTTGCAAGAATAGTACCACAAAGGTGGTCATCAAGTTTCTGACTGAGAACATCACAACCAGGTTGGGAGTTCCATTTGCTCTGGTATGTGATAATGGCCCTACTTTTTCTTCTGTAGAATTCATTTCATGGGCCTATGAACATAAGATTGTTTTGAAGTATTCTTCCAATTACTACCCTCAGGGAAATGGAGTGGCTGAGTCCACAAATAAAAACTTGTTGGAAATTATAAGAAAGTTGTTAGAGAATAATCCTAGGGACTGGCATACCCAGTTGAGATTTTCCTTATGGGCAGATCGAACCAGAATTAAAGGAGCTCTAGGAAACTCACCTTTTAAGTTAGTTTATGGCCAAGATCCAATCTTCCTGATTCATTTACAAATACCTGTCCTTAATTTCATGTAGGATTTTTTTAACAAGGATGATAGGATTGAGGTTAGACTACTTAATTTATTGAATATGGAAGAGCAAAGAGATGCTGGTTTGCAGCAATTCTCTAAGCATCAAGCTATTGTCAAATGTTGGTTTGACAATAGAGCCAAAATAAAATCCTTTAGAATATCAGATCTTGTGTTAATATGGGATAAGGTCAGGGGAAATAAAGGAGATCATCAAAATGAAATACTAGGTGAAAATGCTTTTCGTTTGAGTACCTTAACAGGGGTGCATGTTCCATTACCACTTAATGGTCAGTTTCTCAAGTACTATTTTGGTGCATAGAAGGTCTGATGTTTGGAAAGAAATTGTATTATACTGTATCATATGTAATTAAGTTTCTATTTTTGTTAGTTTGTTTTTGTTTTTGTTTGATTTCTTTCTTTATTTTTGTTTATTTGTTTTGTTTTGTTTTGTTTTGTCTTTTTTTGTTGGGGATCTTCATTTTGTTCATTTCAAATTAAGGGGTTGTTATTCGAAGTATGCTATTGGTGCTAGGAGAGAAGTTGGTTTAGGTTTTTTCATTATCACCATAGAAAAGGATTTCATTCTGAAACTTATGTTTTATGACCATTCTAGTTTGGGTTGGAAAATTTATCGAGGATAGAAGATATATTGTGAATATCTCCTGAATTATGATCAAAGATCTGTCACCAAATTAGAAAAACATCTGCATGAGTAGGTACCTATTTGTTTTAGAATGGCTCTACCCTTTGATTCAAGTGAAAAATATGATTCCAAAACTATCACAAAATCAATAGTAGTTGTGAACCAATGTTTCAGATTCATTATGTCTGAAGTATTGAGGAAGGTGCATAAAAGATTTCCATAAGCAAGGATTTAAAAATGAAAAAAAGAAGAAAGAAAGAAATGGAAAACTCAATATCAAATGGGTAATCAAGTATCTCTATCGAGGCTATGGATGCCTGGCTGGTAGTAGAGAAATGCTTTGAGAGAACTAGAGGTATCTTTGTCGGGACTATGGACGCCTGTCTGGCCGTGGAGCAATTCCCAGGATTTTATTGCATGATAGTTAAAGGACTCAACCTATGTAGCTTGAATCTTAAGGTATAGTTGTTTAGAAATAGAGAAAGTATCTATAAAGAATGATGCACAAAATAGGCATACACTTAGATTCAGAAATAACTCATGAGCACGTACATCTGAGATTCTAGCTCAAACTTATCCTACATATCTGATCTTATTCAAGTTAGTATGCTTCATAAATCAAGTAGTTTTAGAGTGACTAAAATTTTCTTAGGGTATCTTGAAAATGGGTAAACCATTTTCCAAGCCGAGTTGCCATTTTTATGCCTTGCATAACCACCCCATCTTTTGCCTTGGTAAAAATGGGTCCCCCTTTGTTTTTCATTATCCTTGGTTGGTTTTCAAACAAAGTCTAGAGTCTTTTGCTTCCAACACTTTGTTTTATTCTTGTTTAGTCTACTGGAATTGGAGCTGGAATCAAATCAAGTTCTAAAACTTCTTTCAAAATTCAATCCGATCCCCATCTCGACAGTCTTTCTTTTCCCCTTTTTGTTTTTTTCTTTATCAAAGGTAGAACCAGAGTGGGAATTAAGTTGGTTCTTATTCAAAATTGCAAAATCTAAATCCATCCCGTCTCCACCTCCACTTTTTCAACTTTTTTTTTTTGGTCTTAGTTATTGTTTTAAGTTTTATTATGTCGGTCTTTTATTTTACTTTTTGTGTTTGGTTTCATTTTGTCCTTTGTTGGCAGACCCGGAATTGGAATAAGAGTGAAGTTGGGAAATTCTTTAAGTTTCTAAATCAATTCTCATCTTGATTCCACTCCTGCTGTTTTGTGGTCGATTTAATTTTTGACTGAAGTCACACTATAGTGAAGTGCTTGTTCTCTTTCAGTTCCGACCCTGCCTAAATGCATTCAATGCATTGATGACAGCTGCCATGCGTAGGTAGAAGCTTAGATTTCTACCCTCATTAAGGACTAAACACATTATTATTATCATTTTCAAAGAATCAAAGAGCGAGGAAGAGCAGCTGCGAAGTTCATTTGAGTGAATCGGTTGAAGGAGGAGAAGATAATTGCTTGCGAATCAATTCAGAAGGTTAGCTCGATTTTTGCATTCGAGGTAGGGTTCTTACTCTTGAATTTCATTTATTTTTGTTCATGATTTCTATTTGTGTTTGATTGATTGATCATTTTTTATCTTTGGGCAAGTTTGCTTTCTCGAAGTTTTGTGTGTTTTCCTTTCTTTGTTTGTTATTCTTGATTTTGTTTTATGCTTGCGATTCTAGTTTTATAGTGATATAGGGCACAATCACTTTCATGTTTTTTCGTGATTGGGTCATGCTGCATTAGGTTTTGAATGTGTAGGTTTAATTAGGGTTTGCATAGTGAGGTTGATTAAATAAAAGTTTTTACAGTGAGTTGGGGTTGGTAGGATCTGGTTTTCACTTAGGATTTCATTATGCATTCAATAAAATAGATTAGGAAGGGTTGAATCTGTGCCCTAGTTATTATATCACATTTTCTAGATTAGGGTTTCATGTGTTTCTATGATAACATTTTAAAAGTTTAAATATGATGCCCTAGAAATACAATCGTCCACCGCAGTCATATGGGTATGGTCTTTTATTATATATTTTACACTTTGTTTCATTTAAATATGACCTTAGTCTTTAATCGTGGAGTTAAGTGTTAAAATTGATAAAATTGTTGATATCATCATGGTCAACATCAGAAGCGGGATCACAATTGATTTAGGAGTTTGGATGTGTTTTTATGTTTAGTGTCAATTTCATTTTACATTTCGTCTCCGACTCCACTTATAGTAAGAAGTTTTTTTTCCTAGCGGAAGCGAAACCGAAATGGAAAATGAAAACATAAAATCTTAAGGGAACTAAATCAATTTCTATTCCTATTCCAGTTCCGATCACTATTTTATTTCTGACTCCTGGTCCGCTTCTTGTTAGCCGAGTTACCATTTCAGTTATGACTCTGATCCCGATAGTGTTTTAAAAGAAGATTATTTGAGATATTTCTTGCCTAGTTTTTGACTCCAATGTATGTTTGAAGGGTATGATTTTAAAGACACATTTTGAGATGTTTCATTCAAGGATCTAACTAGAGATATTTGTTGCAGGAAATCTAGGGAGATTTTAGGAACGTCAGGAGAAGATTAGCAAAGAAACCAGCTTGTAGGGACATCAAAGGCCGCACCTAAACCACAGAAGATCAAGCCAAAAAAATTGCCTTATACCTTGAGGTATAATCACAAGAGTCATGTTGTGAAAGTAAGAAAAGTGGAATCAGATTGGTTAGACATCACTGATACCAATCTGGGCCAGTACAATTTTGAGGAGCTATATGCAAAAACCTTTGCGGAATGGGAAGGTCTAACAGGAAGGAGACAAAGAATTGTTGATACTGGCTTGGCCCATATCACTGTATTTACTTTGTCGATCCAATGACCGGAGTTGATATTGATAGCAACTAGTGCTTACAATCTTGCTACCAGACAGTGCATGGATTCCCAAAACAATGTGATTATTGATCTCACTCCTCAAGCATTGTAAAGTATATTCAATGTCCCGGATCCTAAGAACTTGGTGCAGTTGGATGAGGCAGAGGCTTTGGAGAAATATAGTAATTATAAAGAATCCAATAAATCTCATTTGAATAAAAAATAGTTGAAGATACAGAAGAAATCGTTAGCCAATCTTGCAGATCAGACAAAGAGGGCAGATTTCTATAAAGAGGTATCAGATTTAATCATGATGTTATCTAGGGTTTTTGGGAAAAGAGATACATTTCATTTCATGGAGTGGATGTTTCCTTTTATCCAAACAATTTTACATGGCACTCATCAATTTTATTGGTCAATGATTGTATCAAATGATATTCATGATCAACTGACCAACATTCGGGAGAATAAATGCTTCTGTATGTCTTCTTATATTGTGTATGCAGCAACAAGATTGGGTATCTTCCCAGGTTTAAAAAGAGTAGGGATAATGGGAGTCTTGGATGGACAGAAGAAGGTGTTGGAGCATTATGACCAGTTGTCTCTTCAAGTTGTTGAGACTCAGTTCAGAAGAGTTAATGATGCATTCATTTATGTAGTCATTAACCAATTAAATGGAGATGCAGGGTACAGGTTGAGTCAGGAGGCCATGGCATTCATTGCTGAATGGGGATGTTGGTACATCCAATACCCCAAGTTTACATATTTCAGGTTAGCTGGTTTGAAGGCCATCCAAATTTTCTTCCAAGGTGTTGCAATAATAGGATAGTATTGATGGAGTTTGTATATCAGGCTCTTGGAGTTAATGCTCGGTTTGGTTTAAAACATAACACAAGATGTCACAAGTTCCCCATGAAGTTGGGTGAGTATAGCTGTCATAATTTGGTAGGAGCAAAGGTGGTTTTTAGTGAGATGATATAGTTGAAGTTGGGTTTATACACAACTCATAAGTATTTTGACCCAAAGGGTAAGATGCATGTCTTGTTGCCTTCTGTGTCTGACAAGAATTTCAATTTGTTAGAATATTTTTTGAGTGACTGACAAGATGAGTATGACTTGATGAAAAATAATTATGAAAGATTACATGTTGCACTCATGTCAAAATTTGTAGTTAAAAATGACATTCCTGACACTTTGGTGGATGATGGAGTTGTATTAGATTCATCTTATGAGGCTTTAAACATAGGAACTAAGAGATTGGATTCAATTGACTGGGATAGTGAAGAAACTATTGACATAAAGTAGATAGGAAGAACTGTCTTGGATAGAAGTGTTCACTGGTTGATGTCAAGAACCAAAGCTCCTCAAGGACTAGCTCCTAAAAAGGTGAAAGGGTATAAGAGACTTAAAAGGAAGACACCTCCAAAGGAGCCTTTGGAGTTCTTTCCCCCAAACATTGAAGAGATAGAACTTGAAACAACAAGGGATGAAGCGGAAACACAAGAAGGGGATGTTCAAATAGGATCAGTTGTTTCAACACCTACATTAGGGGAATCTTCCAGACAAATCCAACTTGCAAAGCATCAGAGTGAAGAAGTTCAAAAGGGGGCTCTTCATAGTATGGTTGGAACTACAAAGGGAAAGGAAATGGAGAGGGAAATTCTGGATGTTGGAACATATTCAGATGAGACTGTGTCAGAGAAGGATTTTTAAGAGAATATTCCTCTAGAGAAGGATGTTGAATAGGTAATGACACAAGAGGAGCAATGGACATTGTTTGAACTTCTTCAATCTGCTACTTTGCAAGTTGGATTTGTCTGGAAGATTCCCCTAATGTAGGTGTTGAAACAACTGATCCTATTTGAACATCCCCTTCTTAGGTAATGACACAAGAGGAGCAATGGACATTGTTTGAAGAAGTTAGAAAGGATGTTGAGGCAAAAGATAAGAAGATAGAGAAGCAAAATGTCATGAATGCCAAAACTAACTCCATACTACAACAACAAAAAATTGAAGCAAAGTCAAGACCTGATGAAGTAGAGAGAAAAAAAAGGCTACAAGAACATGAACTCAAGGTTAACGAAGAAAATTATAACTTAAAGTTGATACAAAAGATTCGTGACCTTGAGGAAGAGAAGGCAAGACATCAGAGGGAGAAATAAGTCTTGGAGGCCAAGCTGAAATTTGTTGAGGAAGCTTGCCAAAAAGAAGAAGAAGAGAAGGTAGAAAAGCTTAAGGCTTTAGAGGCTCTAGAGAAGGATAGATTATAAAATAAAAGGCTGGAAAGGGAAAAAGTGGAGAGAGATCAATTGGAGGAAGAGAGGTTGAAGAAGGAAGAAGAAGATAAAAAGATACAAGAGCAAAAGGATAGGGAAGAGGCTGAGAATCTTGTGCAGATGCATGTGATGCAAAAACAACAAGAAGAACCAAGGGTTGATTCTCAATCCCAGGTAAATATGTAGCCACCCCCTACTACCACTATTTCTTCTTCTTGCATTGTGATGACTACTGCTCCAAGTGCTCCCACTTGGTTAAAATTGGACCTATAGAAAAGGGCAGTAACACCTTCACAACCTCTCAATTGGGAGGATATGATTAAGGAGAGTGAACAAGAGAGTCCTAAAAAGAAGGCCAAGATCCTACAGTCTACCAGACTCACAGACAAGGGAGAGATTGTTGTTGAGTGTGCCATACCAATGACATAAAAGGATGTAGGGGACATGCAGTTGATAGATTATCAATTGAGTATTGTCAGCTTTGGAACGCCTACTGGGAATCAACAAATGAATCTAATTGATGTGGTGGCTTCAACAACCAATTCAAGAATGTTAAAAGATAAACAAAAGAAAGATGAGCTTAAGGCTCAGTTGGATCAATTGCATTCATTTTTGAAAAGTGTCTCCTCTCTGAGATCACAACAGGTAATGGCTATTGAAACTCCAATTTTGTTAAGTAAAAAGGAGGTAGATGATTTAGTGTAGGTAAGAGGCAAAGTGGAGATGGTAGATAGATGGTTTGTAAAGTTGAATCAAGAAGTAGGTGAAGTTTTGGTTGTGGGTTTTGAGGTTTACAAAGGCACTGAAGAGTTGTTAAGAGAAATGCATCAATATATTGAAGTGTCAAAGAAACAAGAAGAGGAGTATAAAGAGAATAGTCAGAAATTGGAGAAGGATAGTACATTGCCTTTGACTACTCTTCTTGAATAGTCAATACTTGAGGAGGATAATAAAGATATTATAGAAAAGACCTCTCGTATACTCTAATTCAGAACAAATTTCTTGTGTAAACATAGGAATGAGGTCCAAGATGTTGTTAATAACCTAACTGAATAGTTTGAGGAGTTGGAGGCGGTTATTGCTATCATAGTATATGTTAATGTATTAAAAAAGGAAGGCATGCCTTTGAATCAAATAAAAGAGAAATGGGATGAAAGATTTAGAGGACTCATATAGAAAGGAGATGATGGAGAAGATCTGATGATAGATTGACTAATGGATGTAAAAGAAGAGATAAAAGCTACTGGAAGAGAGTTGACAAAGATAAAAGGTATGAGAGGCTTTGTTGCATAAGATTTGGAGTGAATTAAATTTTAAGACAGCTGGGTTGAGGGGCCAGAATTAGATATATTATAGCAAGTCTTTGCCAGTTATGATGAGTTCATTGTAGACCCAACTTCACATGTATAGATCTCTTGCATGCATGAATTTCTTCTTCCTTGCATGTTGCGTGCAACACTGACAATTTTGAAGCGCGTGACATGTTTCTCTTCTATTTTTATATTCTGCAGTTTAACTAAATGTCTAATGTAAGAACTCAAGATCAAATCGATCTGAGTTTCCAAGAAAGTTTTTGTTCCTAAAAGGGTGGATGACTTAAAATAGAAGTGGACTTCGAGTTTTGTATATCTATAAATACCCTGTGGGTATCATATTGTAAAGGTTGGATACTTTACAGTTAAATAAAATTAAATGTTTTATGCAATATGGTGTTAGAATTAAATTTTACTTGATAAGGATGATAAGTTATAATCTATCTGAATGCCAATGATTGTGCTGAAGCATGATAGTTTCTTAGGTGATGAAACCCATTGGAAGAAACCAGATTTAAGGATTATCTTGTTAGATTAATCTTTGGATTAAATTTGGTGAAGTTTTTTGATCTATGATCTTGGCAATGAATGAATGTGTGTTCTTTTGAAATCTTTGAAGTAGTTGTGATAGGTGAATTAAAATAAGCACCTTGGATAAATGCAATGGTATAGATTATTCTGTGAATTGTATCATGCTTTGGTTTTTTTTTATCTGATTGGAAAACATTCATTGTTGAAGATATATTTTCGGATGTTAGATGATTTTTTTCATGTTTTATTGGTTCCCATTTGATCTATCTTTTTCTTTTGTTTGAAACCCCTTTGATTTACTAAAAATAGTTAGGTAAGAATGAGTTATTGCTTGCATTATTTGTTACTAGCATAGGCCCCTTGAACATTACAGTTGCATGAACTAATTAAGTGATGCTAGACAGTTGAGAACCAACTACTAGAACCTTGGGAGTTAGGCTACTATATGTTGTCTTTCTTTTTCAGGAGAAAGAGAGTAGAAATATTTTGTTTTAACGTTGTTTTTGTCATTTTCACCATCAACAGGATTATTGTTTATGGATTAGGGTTTAGGGTAGAGGGTTTAAGGGTTGAGGGTCAAGGGTTAGGGTTGAGTGTTTAAGGGTTTAAGATTTTAGGTTTTAGGGTTGAGGGATTAGAGTAGAGAAGGAAGAATGGATGGATAAAGAGAAGGAGAGAAGAGGAGGGAGGGACATAGATATATGAGGGTTGAGCATGCAATGTATAGGGTAGAGGGTTGAGAATAGAGGGTATAAGGTTGAGGGCATTTAGGGTTGAGAGATTAGGGTATTGGGTTGATGGAATAGGGTTGAGGTATTAGGGTTGAGGTTACATATGGTTGAAGGATTGGGGTTAAAATTCCAATGTGTAGATTAGAGGGTATCGGGTTTAGGGTTTAGGGATTGAGGGTTGAGGATTGAGGGATTAAGGTTTGACGGTTGCGATTTGAGGGTATAGGATTTAATGGTTTAAGGTTTGAGGGTTGATGCTTTAAGGTTGAGGGTAGAGGACTGAGTGTATAAGGTGGGGGGATTAGGATAGAGGGTATAGGGGTTGAGAGATTAAGGGTAAAGAGGGTTAAGGGATTAGAGTAAAGAGTTTACTAAGTGGGTTTAAGGGTTGAGGGATTAGGGTTGAGGGTAGAGGGTAGAGGATTGAGGGTAAAGAGTAGAAGGTAGAGGGTTTAAGGGTTTATAGGGTAGAGGATAGTGGGTAGAGGGTTTAAGAGGTTAGGGTTTAATGTTGAGGGTAGAGGATTGAGTGTATAGAGTTGGAGGATTAGGGTCGAGGGTTTGATGTATAGGATAGAGGGTATAGGAGTATAGTGGTTGAGAGTAGGAGAGAGTGGGAAAGAGTGGGAAAGACAAATAGAGTGGGAGGGAGTGAGAGAGAGTGTGGGAGAGATTGGGAAAGTGTGGGAGAGAGTGGGAG